>JABGLZ010000635.1:0-75176 GCA_014705045.1 Colletotrichum theobromicola | reverse complement strand
AAAAAAAAAAAAAAAAAAAAAAAAAAAAAAAAAAAAAAAAAAAAAAAAAACAGTTGGAATTTAAGAATGCTGAGCTGAAAGCTGCGAACCTCAGTGGGAGCGAAAAGGGAGTTGGAACCTTGTCGTAGACAGTGGCGAACTAAGTCAAGGGAGGTCTGACACTCCCTCCACCATTCACGCAGGGTTTGCATGCAAGCAAAACACCTGAAGGCTCACACCAGGGTCGGGTGAATCAGGGGCATAAAATTATGAGTGGTGCCAGTCGTATGGGACAATATTGTTAAAGCCGACGCAACTGCTGCACATTCAGCCTTCATACTCGGAAATGCGCGAGACAAGTTCATTCTGTCTGATCAATTCCAAGGGGGATTGGTCCTATCCCTGTAGTAGGGATAGCGTCAAAATACTGACACGCTTAAATGAGCCGGAGCTTAAGTTGTCTAAATCTTATCTACGCTTGAAAGTTAATAAGAAGCCTGAGTGTCTTCGATCTCGCAACCGCCTCAAAAGGGTATGCTAAGCCTTATTAAAGTGGGCGGCAGATATGCATGTGTGCTTACTCTTGAAGAAGAGCACTCATCATATCCGTGTCGAATTGGAGCATCCATGTGGCCAGACACTATTGGTTCCCCTTGTGCCAAAATCAGGCTACGATGGCACCCGTTTGACAGACGCATGTCATCCGGGATGGCATCATCGCCTCACAGACTTCAGCTAACGAACAGTGCCGGAACATCGCTCATTGGTGAGCAAGGTTATCATTGGTTGTCCCTGTCACTCGCGAGACATTTGCCACGTAGATACCTGGTGCCTGGTTTCTTCCGTTGAGACGCCTTCGACAATGAGTAAGCACAGCCAGGATCAGACGCAAGACTGTCAAAGAGGGCCACTGCTACTACGTCTGAAATCTGCGGAGCCCATTCAAAGTCTTCTAAAGTGCACTAAAAAGGGCTGCTCGTCTTGCCAAGGACTGATCGAAATCATTAGACAGATAAAGCCGTGGTGGTTGTCCGAAGCGCGGGAACGCCACCTCTCTATTTCTGTCAGGCCACAGCAGAGATGGCTGTTCAACTCGAACCTATCCTCGCTGCACACTGGAGGCTCTGGGACTATTTAACTGCTCGAAGCTACGAAGCCGATAGACCACCTACAGCTCTATCGACATATTACAGGTAGCTGGCGAAGTCCCCGCTGACAGATGAGGGAGGTGGTCACTGACGACGCGTAAGATGTCGAGAAGCTAGAATCAGGCGACCTGAACAGGTTCGAAAACATAGTCTTTGGAGAGAGCGTCGAAATAGCACCGTCATCAGATTCTGACCTGGCGTTCGCCCGAGCCTCACTCTGGTTGCGGAACTGCGTGGAAAGACACCCCGCCTGTCGGCCCAGCGACCCTAATTTCGCCCCCCGCCGACTCTTGAGCATTCAGAGCCCTTCGGCTGACCAAGTAACTCTCGTTGAGTCCTCCACGATCAGTCCCCTACAGTATGCGGCATTGAGCTACTGCTGGGGCTCCGATACGAGTGGCATCAGGAGGACGTTGACGTCGAACATGTCCTCCCACGCTCGCGGCATCAAGGTATCGGAGTTGCCGCAGACAGTTCAAGACACCATCAAAGTCTGCATCAAGCTTCAAGTCAAGTACCTCTGGGTAGACGCGCTGTGTATCATCCAAGACGACGCCGCCGATTGGAACGTCGAATCCGCGAGGATGATGGACATCTACGCAAACTCCTTCTTCACCATCACCGTGAGAGAACCAAGCTCGTGCAAGATTGGGTTCCTCGGCCCGCAGCAGCTGGGAACCACGGAGTGGCAGAGACCCATGCGTGCCCGCGTGCCGCCCGGCCTGGGTCCTTCTGGAGACCACCTCTTCGTCAGGGATGGCGAGGTCGAGCAGTTCCAGGTCTTTTCCTTGGATTCCCGCGGCTGGTGTCTGCAGGAGAACATCCTACCGCAACGGAGACTCGTCTTTGATGGCCGGGAGATGGCTTGGCACTGCCGTGAGAGGAACTTGTGCGAGTGCGGCCATCTCGACGAGGACCTCGATGTCGTCGATGACCCGCTGATGTCGGGCTCGATCGACGGCCCTACAAACCTCCTGGAACTCTCTCAGCTCCATCGCGAATGGTTGAAACTCGTCGAGCTGTACTCGCGACCTTTCCTGACGTATTCCAGCGACAAGCTGGTCGCCTTGTCAGGCCTGACAGGATTGTTCCAGCAGAAGCTCGCCCGCGCGAAGGTCCTGTCTCAGGAAGAACACATCATCGCCGTATTTGACGAGAAGACACTGGTTACATCGGATCCCCCCATGGCGCCCGGTCTCCCCGCATCTTATTACGCGGGACTCTGGAGAGAAAGTTTCGTCCTTGGTCTTGCCTGGACGGTCGAGTATCCCCTCCTGAACAAGACACGTCATGCCAAACACTCAAAGTACGTGGAATACTGTGCGCCGAGCTGGTCATGGGCTTCGGTGGATGGTCCTGTAGTCTTCCGGCACATGGAAGTCGCCGCCGGCAGGTACGAAGAACGTGACAACCCGCAGTTGAGATGCGATGTGAAGGTGGGAAGCATCACGTGCATCCCGAGAAACGTCGCCAATCCCACAGCCGGAGTCATGGAGTCCGCATCCGTGATTCTCTCTGGCCTCTTGGCCCCAGTCGACCTGGCGACGCTTCACGTCAAGGATGACACAAGGCTCTGGAGCTATACGTGGTACAATCAAATGCAATCACCGGGAGATGGCAATGGCAGATATAGGGTGACATCCTTCGCCCGCACGCGGAGAAGGCAGAGCTGGCGGGTGCTATTGGACGTCGAGCGGCGTCCAACAATAGAGGAGAGCTCACATTCCCTCTCCTGGACGTCCCCACGAGGGCCGAGGGGTGATTCGGACTGCTGCGCGTGGGACGAGAAGACCCCTTATGCGTGCCTGCGACTGTATACATTCCAGAAGAACAAGCTACATATAAGCGAGGAGGAACACAAACGGATTGGGGCCCAGTCGATTGTCGGGTTTCTGGTGTTGAAGAGGGTGGCCGGCGCGAGGGATACTTATGAGAGGATCGGCTTTGGGATTTGGGATGATTTTGACGGGTTCCAGGAGGGACGTGGAGACTTCGAGCTGTTCTCTGATGCGAAGGAGGAGACGATCAAACTTGTCTAGACGGTGGGCTTCTGAAAAACCAGGACCTCGAGCGATTCGCAATTTAAAGGCAACAATGTATAGACAATATGAACAGGCGCTGGACGCTATTTCAAACGGTAAACGGCATGTTCAGATTTGGCCATGTGGGCGCCGAGACTAATGATCTTGTTGCCCTTATCTGAGGCGCGAAGTCACCGATTAGTTTGCGCCCGCGTGACGAAGGGGCTTTCTCCTAAATGATTTCTCAGATGCCACCGCCATCTTTCCACTTGATGTAATACGACCTTCCTTCTTACTCGGCTCTATCATTGATCACTGCTTTACTAGTTATTTTCAATGGCCCTCAACCACTACAGAAACAAACTCTGAACAATTTTGTTCCATGATCAAATTCAACTGCTCGTATTATAAGATCGCTGCTGCTTCGACTATTCTCACTCGTACTCCATGTCACGGTCGTAATAGCATATATACATAAACCAGGCCCAGAGCAAGTTCACCAACAACTTCGCACGACTCATATGGCTCTCCTCAATTCCCACTTTTAAACTTCAACTCCTGGCCGGAAACACCCTGGTTCACGTTGCCAATCCCTGGGATCTCCCCACTGCCACCCTTCTTCATGACAGCAGTGTAGTGGTCAACCACCAGCTGAATTCCAGATCCAAAGCCCATCCCGTCAAACTGGCAGTGCCCTCCGTCGGGTTTGTTGTTGGCCGTCTGAAGCTTGTTAATGTCCTCCTTCTTCAAACCCTTCTCGGAAGCAATGCTCTCGTAAGCCTTCATCGCCATCGGGATCGATTTTTGCAGGCGGTCCAGTTCCTTCTGGGAAGTCTGGTAGTGGATGCGCGTCTTCGTCATCGCGTCTCGAGCTGACGCCTCAACAGTCACCCGAGGCTCCATAGCGCCACAGCCCAACATAACACCGTGACCATCTCCTGCAAAGTTTCCCATATGCGCGGGGATGAAGTATCCACTGAGCATGAGCGAGCCGCCGGAAATACCAGTGAAGTACACGTTGGAGGAGTTGAATGCCATGTACTTTGGCAGCGTCTTCATGACAAGGTCGTTGACAGCTTGTGCATGGGCTACACCATTGGTTCGGTTAAAGCCCTTGCCACCACCCCAGTGGAGATTCTGGTCGGGGGCGAGAACTGTCACGCCTGCCAAGTTATCCTTGACACCCTGGTTCGGCATGTCGAAGAAGGACGAGCCACTATCTCCGTGGAGCAAAACGTGCAACCCGAGGTCTCCCATTGCATTTTCCTCCTTGTTGCCATCGGGCACCTTACTCGTCTTTGTGAACTGCGCAGCTGGACCGCTGATGCGGAAACGAATGTCGAGACCGCTTTGCTGATCGTTAGTCTCTACCACAGCGTTGGTATTGTCTCACGAAATCACTTACTTCACCTTCTCTGTAGTGTCAAGAATGACCGAGCCATCCTTTGCCTTCATTATGCCTTGTGGAACTTTCTTCGCCTTATCCATTGGCGTTTCGCCACCTGGCTGTTGCTGTGGCAGGCCCTGAACCAAGCCCAGGGCAGCTGTTAAAAGCACGAATGTGGACTTCATGGTGATAAGATGAAGGGCTGTCACTGTAAGTTGTCGACGATGGTGTTCGACTAGCTAAGTCTCCCGGATGTTCACACATGGGGGAACACCAAGTAGTTGGGTCTGGAACACTTTGGCAATTTATCTTTCAACGGGGCGTTCGTCGCTCCTCAAATTCTAATGAACTGCTTCGCCGACCCATCCATGTCCTGCATTAAACCCTCCATTTCCAGGCATCGTTGAGAGTACAGCTGAAAGCTTTTCTCGCGTCCGGTTTCATCTGGACTTTGGGAGTGTTTATTTACACCGGGTCTGATCGTCCCGCAGCCCGAAGACTGCTTGTTTCCTCCCTCCGTGCGTTTCATTAGCGGGTTAAGGTTCAGAACGAGCCACGTGCATTTCGGCTTCAATCCTAGATTGGAAACATGAGACGAAGAGGATATCAGTATCTACAAACAGATTTCTTCTCTGCTTGCATGGAACGTACGGCTTGGCGTCGTTATTCTAAGAGTCGTCGAAACACGACGAGCTGAACGATTGAATCATAAACAACATGGGAGTCTGCTGTCACGATTGAACCCCTCCCGGTAAGACCTGCCTCGCTCAGCAATTGGTCTACTAATGGTCGTATCTCGCTCTCGGTACACGTTCACTGGTCCCTGATTTGGCATTCACACCCTCCTCGATTGAAACTTTTCTTATCTGCGACGGTAGTCCTGGCCATTCATCTTGTGTAGTCATCATAGAGCTTGGGTTTAAGCTTCTTGAGCTATTGCGGGGCTTCACCTTTTATCAATAGGTTCACGCAAGCTCACCTGACACCCGTTAGTTCCGGATCCCCGGGATTCTTCTGAGGACGAAGGTGGGGAGGTTGCCGTTCTAGGTTGGCAGCCACCAAAAGACAGCGATCAAACGCAAATTTTGGACTGGTTATGTGAATGAGTCCGTCTTGCATACGTCCAATGGTGTTATCTCGAGGTCAACGTGCAACCCTCTCGCAAAAATAAGGCGACTAGGTCATCGAGTTCGCGGCCATCATTCGTAACATCCCCTTGATTGTCACTAAACCTACGTGCATGGGGCTTCCACTTCTCTCCGCCCTTAATAGACCATAATTTTCGCGACTTTAATAGCCAGAAAGAACCGTCGATATTCTCTAGAGACTTCTGAACTGGTAGTGGAGATCTAGCGTATCACGCTCGATTCAACTTCTTTTTGCGAAGTTGCGAAGGTAATAGGCTTCCGTGACGGGTGGAATCGTAGATATAGCATGACTGTGCTACACCTGCCCTGTAAATACTCGTCGTTTTCGTGAAGAGTTCGCCTTCTTCTGTAATAAAAATCATTTGCATTCATCGGGGCTACACGAGGCTCAGTTTGATGCCGGGGGCGGAGCATTGTGGGGCAGTCACACAATACGACAACGCGAAAAATCAGCGATTGGCTGAGAGCAGGGCGCGAATGTCTTCTAACAACGTCGGAGAGACCCCTATTAGGTATTTAATAACTTGGCAGTGACATTTTGGAAGGCTTACTTTCTTGGAATCGTGCATTTCCAACATCCTCGATGAGGAATATTTGCGGCAAAAGCTAGAACTATCAATACCTCACTGCCCATACTGGACTTTACCTCTGGTTTCTAAATATCACTCGTTACCCCCTGTCACTCAAAGAACACCAACAAAACGCGATGGGCCTCGTTCATTTCGAGGACGGAAAGGTCCTCTTCTACCCGTATACACCCTCCAAAGTCGCAGGCGTCATATTCCTGTTCTTGTTTGCCGGTATCTCTTTATACCATATGTTCCTGATACGAAAGTTCAAGACGAAATACTTCATTCCGATGGTACTCGGGGGCGTTTGTACGCTAAGCACTTCCAATATCCACGCATCGAAACTCAACAAATCAAGTCTAACACAAATAAAAACAGGCGACACATTCGGACACTTGGGCCGCGCCTGGGCCGGCTCTGCACCTCTCTCCCCTAAACCCTTCATGCTCCAACTCATGCTCATTCTCGTCGCCCCTGTCTTCATCTCCGCCACGATCTACATCACCCTCGGCCGCCTCAAGGAATCCCTCCTAGGCCATCCGAGGCGCAAGTGCAGCCCGACGAGCATCTTCATCCTAACGGACATCATCGCCTTTTGCACGCAAATCGGAGGCTCTCTGGTCCAAGTCATTGCGAACCCAAAGATTATGGAAATTGGTGGCCACGTGGTGCTGGGCGGGCTCTTGTTCCAGCTCTTCGTGCTGGTGGTTTACTTTGCGCTCGTAATACGGTTCCAGCGTGCCACGCAGAGAGAGGCTATTTACGTAGATCATTGGCGGCGGTATGTGTGGACGCTTGTGATCTCTGTGGTGGCTATTTGGGTGCGGAATTTGGTTCGGGCGGCGGAGTTCGGGCAAGGATGGTACGGTTTCGTCAACCAGCATGAGGCCATGATGTATATCTTCGATTCGTTCTTGATGTTTTCGGTCATGGTTGCGTTTGCAGTGTTTCACCCGGGACAGGTGAGCAGTGTCCAGGGAAGCATGTCCAAAGGCAGACAACGCGTCACATCTGAGCAGGTCGTCATGGGTCCGTTCGGAAACATGGCTTAGACCAAGGGCTATTACATCTCTGGCTACATGAAAGACAAATAGGATTAGAAATCATTCAGTAATATTGATATCGTTACCAATGAAAACAAGGAGACGGTAATCGCTCTTCACCAATTCGGCTTCGATAACAAGAACCGCATGTGAAATATGACGATAAACATCAACTCTAATTTTCTCAGCCATGGCATAGCAGTCTGACCTCTATGAAACTCTATGTTCTCTCTGTGCCTCATCTACCAATTCGGAAACGGTTTGCTATGTTTCTGCGACAGCTCCCATGCCTCCGAGAATGAGACTCTTCTTCCCATGGTCCCTTCCCAGTAATCCTGCCTGAATATGTCGCCATTAGTGGTGATGTGCGGTATCTCCTGAGGCTTCCCGTCTTGGAACACGTCCTCGAACTTATCCGGGATGGCCTCAATCCTCAACGGAGGCAGCTGCCGCGCCTCGTCAATCCCTTCGAACGTATTCCTCAGAGCCTGTGCTTGGCCGGTCCTGTTGTCTCGCAGGACGTACATGACGCCCCAGCCTTGCTGCCGCGCAACGAGAACGTTGGCGCGCAACTGGTGCTGGTCGCCCGTTTTGGTGTTCTTGGCCTCGACGATGTAAGTGATCCCGCCGAGTTGACAAACCATGTCCAGCTCCCTGTGCTTGCCATTTCCCAACGATACCAGTATCATTTGGGAGTTGCCATTCAGGTTCAGGCGCTTCTCGAACTCGGTGAGGGGGCGGGAAATGGTGAGGTTTGTGGGGTTGCATCTGTGGGTGATGTGCTTGGCTGCGCAGATCTCGTGGTAGAAACCCCGGTCGGCCTTGCCGCTCGAGCGGAGGGCTTCGTTGTAGATGTCGATCATGACGTTGATGCGCTCTCTTGAATCCTCACCCTCGTGCCCCGGGGCGTTGGGGAAGATGACCTGAGGCAAGGTGGCGGGTGCATTTTGTTTTGCCATCTTGTTCGGGAACGAAGGTAGAGCGTAGAAGAAAGCTGAAAGACATGAGCTTGGGATTATTAAAGGGGGGAGCTGAGAGGAGATGGCTCAGGCTCGGGGCGGGCTACTTAAGCATGCAAGTAAGATGCGGCTGAAGGCATTACAGCTGATGTGCACAATCGGGCACCAACTCCCCATGTAGAGACCTGTGCTTGGAGCCACCAATCAGAAGGAGCATCCACAGAGACCCGGCTTCCTCCAAATGATATCGCGCTTAGTGAAACACGTTCTATCACTGTCTCACATACCCGCCTGAAAAAGCAGAGGACTCATAATAGCCCACCGAGGTTCCTGTGAGGACCGGCTGAACTGATGATAGCTGCTTGCCTCAGGCCAGGCAGCATGACCCGAGGACTCAGGCTGTGGGACGGACCAAGTGTATCACTGTTCTGAGGTTACTCGTTTGACAGGTGGAAGATCAAAGTGTATATTCTAGCTTACAATCCTAGCGCGTAGCCTCCTGGAAGCCTAGTATGATCTCTGCTGTAGCTTCAATTAGATATATGGCTTAAGACCCAGATGGGCACCTTGTTGCCAAACGTCGACCTTTCCTTGAATAGGAGCCGTAGGGGAACCTTCCTAGTATATTTACAGATATGTACACTGTTTATCAACACTTCATTCTTGGCGCCACTCCTCGTCAATGACAGTGAGCACATCATACCCACCCTTCACAACTTCAGTGTCGACAATGAAGATCGCGAACAGCTTCGCGCCCACCACCTTACTATTGTTTTCTCCCACCGTGTGATGACACCCCGGCATCTCCATGAAGCTCTCGCCGATTTCATAGACCTTTGGTGGGTACCCATTCATCCCGCTGAGTATGCTGCCTTCCGTTACACGTGCGACAACGGTGGCGCCTGAATGGCGATGGGGAGGGGTGAAGCCGTCAGGTGGATATTCAACCTCGACTCCGACAATGGACTTTCCGGGTGCGTTCTGGAGTTGGTAGTCATAGAGGACTTTGATAGTCTCTCGGGGCCGGTTTCTGTTATAATCAGCGTCCGAGTGTGAAGTTTGAGAAGCGCACTCACCGGCTGCTTCTAGTGCGGTTGTTCATCTTGCGTACCTTAGTGCTCGGATGATCTGCTGCTGAAAGAAATCACCAAAGGTAATGAATCCTGCATGATCTCTTTTATAAGTGACAGTATATCCATATAGACGCCGAGGTCAGACAACGCGTCATCTCATCTGCCGACTGTCCAAGCGAAAAGCACAGATATCTTGAAGCCGACGCCGGCAGGTTGTGGATACCCATCGATGTCATCTGAAAGCATGCTGGAATAACCGAAGTTTGCTTCGCTTTCTCGGGTTTTAATGAGAAGCTAATGGTAAGTCATGTTTCGAACCCGGCGGGAATGAGTCCCCCCAGCGGTGATGGCGCGGATAACCGCCGGATACCCGGCTCCACTTCGATTCCCGAGTCCGATTACCCGGCACCGGCACCGACGATGGATTACCGGTCAAGTTATCTCATGAAGCCATCATCTGTCATTTCATAAATTCCAATGAGAAATTATGCCGTGAGCAGTGAAGAAACCAAGACCTCGTCTCCCAGCTACCGCAAACAATTCCGCACATCCCTCAGAAGTCGAAGCAGCATCTCCACAGTCAACAATGAAAGCAATCCAAATCCTCAACCCCCCCCTCCCCAGAACTAACCCCCACAACCTCCTTCCCCACCCCCGTCCCAAGCTCTTCTGGGATCCCAATCCGCGTCCACGCCGCCGGCATCACAGCCGACGAACTCCTCTGGCCCGAACTCCACGCCTCCCAAGCCCGCATCCCAGGCCACGAAGTCTCCGGCACCGTCGCCGCCCTCGGGCCCACTTACACCGGGCCCCTGTCCCTCGGCCAGGACGTCTTCGCCTTCATCGCCGCAGAACGCGGCGGCGGCGGACAGGCGGAGTACGTCACATGCCTCCCCGAAGAAGTCGCGCCGAAACCGGTGTCAGCGACGCATCAAGAGGCCGCCGCGCTGCCTATCCCGCTTCTTACGGCGTGGGAACCCATCATCATCCGGGGGCAGGTCGCGCCGGGGGTGAGGGTGCTGGTCACGGGCGCCGGCGGCGCTACAGGGCGTATCGCGGTGCAACTCGCGGCGCGGCGCGGGGGAAACGTGCTTGCCCTGGCATCACAACGGAACGCCCAGGACCTAAGGAGACTCGGGCGCGCGGGAGGTAGTGGATTACAATGACGATGATTGGGGCCGCAAGATACAAGACATAGACCTTGTGCTCGACACCGTTGGCGGGGACGTGCTGCGTCAGAGTTGGGGCGTAGTCAGGCGCGGCGGGATGATCATCACCGTCGGCGACCCGGCGCCGCGCTGGACGTTGGGTCACGGCCCGGCGGAGGAGGCAGGGAGATATCCCGACGTGCGGTACGTGTATTTCATTGTTTCACCAAACTTGGAGGCACTTTCTGAGGCGGCTGAGATAATTGACGCGGGGTTGATTGAGGTCTTGCAGGTGAAGGCGTTTTCCTTTGAGGAGGCGGAGCAGGCTTGGAACTATGCTAGGAGGAGGGGGCGTGACGGCAAGGCGGTCGTCACCTTTGGAGATCAAGATGACCCAGTGAAGCGTTGAGCTAATTTATTGTTGCACTCCCAATAAGTCGGTGTGAATTATGTCTATTTCCGGTAGTTTATGATTGAATGACTTGCCTGGGCACCCAGTCCATCCGTAACTTCTCATTCTTTCGCGCATTTCATTGAGGATAGGAGAACAGTTACTCGCAAGGAAACTACTATGTGTACGACTTCTGTCATAGCAGCCTCCTTATTTTGCAACAAGACTTTTCGACGTGGGTAGACTGCTTCTAAGGAAAAGATGCAATTCTGACAGGATGAATTTTTAATTAAAATTATTCATTTCTAACTCTGCAATTAACCTATTAGTCGTCAAGGTGGATGAGCTGTTGACACTCTCCCTGGGATGATCTCTGGTCTATATTTTGAAGTCACGGAGATGATATGTTTAATAGACCCTTCTCGAGGAAAACAATGTCCCCAGAAAGCGGATCCATGGCCGTCGCAAAGTGTGTGCAGTCGTTGAACACGGGTTCAGACATCATCCAACTCCTCAGCATGTCCTTGGTAATACCTCGAGTTGTTGTAGAATTTGGCCGGAGACTTTTTGCCAAAGCAATGCACGCTCCATTGCCACTCAGGCCTCCTGCCGTGTCGTCAACGTTCGTCGAAGCACTAGCCTCAAATATCTTTCTGTGAGCGTTCCAATTATCGTGTACAAAGTCCTGTCGCAGAGCTGACCCGGACAGCCATAGATACTCCTTCGGGATCGCTGATGAGTCTCCCAACTCGAGCGACTTGTGGTGGAACTCGGATGCCCCGCAGCAAAGGGTGTGGTCGGTGTCGTGGTTTGCCTGGGCGATGAAATCGTACGTGTGCTTGATGTTGCCGCCGATGTAGTCTTTCTGAATGACTACCGCCTCTTGTGGGGTACTAAATATGAGGTAGCACGACGGGGACGGGTTCTTGACGAACTCAGTCGCCAAGGCGACAAGGCTGCTAGTATCTGCGTTCTTTGCGCTTTTAACGTCGGCGGGGTTGGGTGGTAAGAATACTTGGCGTAGCATGGAGGATATTGATGGTCTCCGGCCTAGAAGAACGAGGACCTGGTGAAAGATGGACGACTTCGTTTGGACGTTGAGCAGGGGTCTGTGATTGAGTGAGAGGGACAGCCCAGGTCTACAGCAACCAGTCAACTCGACGGCAATGTTAAAAAGATAGTTGAGACGACTTCTCCTACCTGACGCCGGTGAGGGTGCCGACAAATCCGGCGTACGTTATCGATCTCGCCAAAACCCGTTTAGGTTGCTCTGATTTGGAGTCGACAAAATCAAGTTGGACCAGGACATTGGCTAGCTCCGGCATGCCCCAGTCCAGGGTGCGAAAATGCATCAAATGCGACGGTGCATCTTCCAGAGCGTCATTGTCGCAAACGGGGACTGTACCCGAGGTGCAGCCCAGCATGCAGTCCAAGAAGGTGTTGAGGGCGACGACGAGATGCAAATCGACGCCGGCAGTCTCGGCGATTGAGCGGATCTCGCGATTCTCGTCGTCGTGGTAGACGCGGCGCAGGCATAGACGGGTCAGGAACTTGGCGAGGCGGATGATCCACGGGTAGACCAGGATCTGTGCAAGGACAAGGTCGTAGAGAGGCGCTATGGCCCGCAGCTGCTCAGCAAAGTCCTTTGCTATTTGGACGTATCGCTGCTCTGGAGGCAGGGTGAGGTCGATGCGGTAGATGGGAACCGCGTTAGTTGGCGGCATGTTGGAGGATGCATGTGTGGTGTTGGATTTGGTGGAGGTTGGGTGGAGGTTGTACAACGTCGACTAAGTGCATCTTATGCATGCGCGATGGATGCTGTCGCGGAAAGAGATGAAGATTCTGACCGTCGCTCCTGCCTGCTGTTTACCGCATCCGCTATCGCTCTTTCTCTGTCTGCACCTTCCGTTTTGAGCCAAGCCACGCCCGCGACGGTTTACGCCACAATTTGTTTTTCAAATTTTGTACATGCTTGGATGAATGCCCGCCTACTGAGCGGCGCAATGATCTGAAGGGATAACGAGAAAAGCTTCGCTCCAGTATTCTGTCGCTCCAGACACTCACAGTGACAGTTTTCGGTTGTTGCGCGGGTGGCAGCAGGGTTGCACCGACAAAGGCCCAGTGCAGTGGAGAGAGTGAAAGGCCGGCTGCAACGGCTGGCGCACTAAAATTGTCCACGTAGGAGTTGAAGGCAGTGTTGGGCCAATCAGCAGGCGAGCGCATTCGTGTCTCGGTGCCAGCCGTCGACCCCTAATGCTTGTTCACGGCCCATTTACAATGAGTTGTCACCGGAGCATGCAGTCGGTGCCGAAATACGTCATTGCAGTCCTCTCTGAAAAGCAGACACTTGAATAGGGAGTCTTAAAAACTGGAAATAATATTCTGGGAGGCATTTTAGCAGGTGCGAATCACGACATTGGGGGAGCAGGGCAAATGAGCAGGGCAAGTGAGCGGCAGCGTATGTAACCGAGGCAAGGCAGCGGCGGCGAATGTCCCATGTCTGGCATCCAGCGCCGCAAATCCGAGTCGCCGGCCGGGAACCGAGACGGGTCTTTGGCGGGGCTCATAATGTTGCAGGAGTCGTGAATCATGAACAGCAAAGCAGGCCGGGTGGCTGTCCTACTCCGTAGTAGTAATGCCTCTGTTGCAGCACCACGGACATGTTGACAGCTGTGTTTCTCCTGCCAGGCAAAACCCGGGAATTGAATGAGTCGTTTCGGGGGGTATTTCTTTCAGGGCCGCCGGAGCCCTTTTAACCCGCCACCCTTCACCTCCACCTCCACCTCCATGGTGGCTGTAGCGTGCCCCGACGCCGCCAGAAAACATCCGTGACACGACCAGAACACGGCCAGAATTTCTGGGCGCTTAAGGCGGCACATCCCTGAAAATCCAGGATTGACATGTCGTGATTGGCCCTGGCACCTGCGTTTGAGCACCTACGGAACCTGCTATGGGGGCCCATCTTATCAGATGATCTAATCTGATCGGTCGTTTTCGATTCGCCGCGCGAGGTGCAACGTGACGACGGGAAGCCGGCGTGCCTTAGCGACTTTCTTTGCCAGTGGTTGGGTCCAGTGTGAGTTGTTCGCTGCTCGCTGCTGCTCCGGTCTTCGCTCTGCTGACTGATGACTCCCGAAAGTGCCCGTCGTGTGAGCAGTGATCCGGTGATCCTGAATCCTCTCCGACTCGCCCTACCTTTCCTTAGGCTACCTATCGTATCCCGCGAAACCAAGTCATGCGGCAGCCTTCATTCAGCTGCGGCCTGCTACGCTGCTACTGCTGTTGCCCGCCTTGCCGCCGTTCTTCGCTTTCCTAAGGTAGGTAGGCAAACATGTCAAACAGGGCGACCCATCAGATCTGGTCTGCATAATTCATCAACACAACTTATCAGCTCTGCAACTCCTTTTTTGGATTCTCCCATCCATCCACTCAATCGCCCATCCACCCTTCTGCTTCATGCCCCTGGGTGTTTGTCTCTCTGCCGTGCCGCCTAATCACAAATCACATTCAGAGTACACACGCACAACACAGCCCCTGCTGACTGGATAAACACCCCTGAACAGCGCAGCACATCCTATCAGGCAACCGAGACCGATTTTTTCTACGAAGCACCCGTTTGTGCCTGCCTGTCCTGCGTGCCTGCCTTCTTCGAATGTCGCGGATATCCTGATACCTCCTACCTTTCTCCCGGTCGCAACAACCCATCGACAACCTCCAGCGACCATCCTCCTCCACCTCCACCTCCTCCCTCTCCGCCATCGTTCCTGTCGACAAAACCCGACGTGGCGAAATTCCCCCCTTGCCTCTGACCGAATGCCCATTCCGCGACCGCTGTCTCAGACATGAAGAGATTATGGGCGGCGAGGCGCACCTCCTCCGACGGCGAGGAGACGTCGCCGCTGCTCTCCTCGACTTCCGACCATAACGCCGGCAGCGCACCGCATCAACGCCCGAGCGAAACCCAAACTCAAACACCCTTCGAGAGCAGCAGCACCCCCGATGCCGTCCCAGCAACAGCAACCCACATCAGCCAGACGGAGCGCATCTGGCTCTTTGTCGGGATCTTCCTGGTCGGCTACGCCTACGGCCTCGACAGCCAGGTGCGGGGAACATACCAGCCCTACGCCACCTCCAGCCTCAAGCTGCACTCGTCGCATTCGACCATCAACGTCCTCCGCAGCGTCGTCGCCGTCGCGTCCCAGCCGACCGCCGCAAAGATTGCCGACATCTACGGCCGCTTCGAGACCACCCTCGCCGCCATACTGCTCTATGTCGTCGGCACCGCCTTCGAGGCCAGCGCCACCACCGTCGAGGTCTTTTGCGTGGGCGCCATCCTCTACCAAATCGGCTACACCTGCCTCGTCCTGCTGCTCGAGGTCCTCGTCGCCGACTTCTCGTCCATGCGCTCTCGCGTCTTCTTCAGCTACATTCCTGCCATTCCCTTCGTCTTCAACACGTGGATTAGCGGCAACGTCACCGCGGCCGTGCTGCACGTCACGTCTTGGCGCTGGGGTATTGGCATGTGGGCCATCATCCTGCCCATCTCCTCCATCCCGCTGCTCACCAGCCTCTACGCCTTTGGCCAAAAGTCTAGAAAGTCGCGGCACCATTCTCGTCTTTCAAAGGAGGGCGGCGGCGTCGCTCTCTTCCACCAGCTCGACACCATCGGCCTCGTCATCCTCATCTCCGCCTTCTCCTTCACCCTCGCCCCTCTGACCCTTGCCGGCGGCACCGTCAGCCACTGGAAATCTCCCGCCATCCTTGTGCCCCTCATCTTCGGCATCGTCTGCATTCCCCTCTTCGTCTTCTGGGAGCGCCAGGCCCAGGTGCCCCTGATCCCGTTCCGTTTGCTCAAGGACCGCGGCGTCTGGGCCGCCCTCGCCGTCCGCAGCCTGCTCAACTTCGCCTGGTCTACCCAGGGCAACTACCTCTACACCGTGCTCATCGTCGCCTTCGATTTCTCCGTCGAGACCGCCACCCGCATCCTGTCCTTCTTCTCCTTCTTCGGCGTCTTCAGTGGTGTCCTCATTAGCTTCGTCATCTACAAAATCCGCCGCCTAAAGGCCATCATCGTCACCGGCGCCTGCATCTTCACGGCGTCCTTCTTCATCCTCATCGCGTACTCGGGCGGCGCGGATACCTCGTCCCACAGGGGCCTCATCGTCGGGCAGGTCATCATGGGCCTGGCCGGCGGTCTGTTCGCCTACCCCACGCAGGCCTCCATCCAGGCCTCGGCGGATCGCGAGCACGTTGCCGTCATCACCAGTCTCTACCTGTCGCTCTTCAACGTCGGCAGCGCCCTGGGCAACTGTCTATCCGGCGCTCTCTGGACACAGCTGCTCTACCCCTCTCTGAACGAGAGCCTAGCTTTCCAGCCGAACAGGACCCTCGCCGCGGCGATCTACAACTCCCCCTTCGACACCCTCAAAAACTACCCCGTCGGCACAGACGTCAGGGACGCCGTCATCGGCAGTTACAGCGGTGTGCAGCGGGTTCTCTGCATTGCCGCGCTTTGCATTTGCATCCCGATGGTCGGTTGCTCCTTCATCCTGAGGAACCCGAAGCTTTCGGAGGACCGGGTCCAACCGGATGCGGATAACGACTCGGAATGATTTGTTTTGTTTCCAGAGAGCGAGCACAGCAGCATATGATATCCCACACTACATCCTCAACCGCGTTGCTTACCAGCGTTTGCATAGATATTGATAGATCGCGAGCCGGAGGCAGTTTCAGATCCTCTGCATTAGCATACACTTTGTTGTTGCTTGCGAATTTCCCCGCCCGCTTCTGGGTCAATATACCAACATATTCCTCGTTACATATCCATGTCCAAAGGTGTAATCGCTGCGTGTATCCGATGAGGATGAATTTGGAATAACTTTGGTGGAAAAGCCCTGGCCTCCAGCCGCTCCGCGACTTTAGTAGGAGTTGATATTGATGAGAAAATATCAAGCAACCAGGCAATAAACTTCACAATAGCTTTCGAAATGAGTTTGCCATTTGATACGTACGACTTGCCGCACCTGTGTCTATTCGAGGTGGTCAATCCAGGAATCTGGCTGCGAAAGGGGCTGGTCGTCAGGCAACTACGCAGATGAGGCTATTTTCCATCGCTGGAGAAGGCCTTGAAATACACTCTTTGACTCTGTTGCAGGTATAGTAATGCCCTGATACCTGACTTCAACACGCCCGATCTATTATTTCTGCGCACGAGGAGGAGGAGGGCTCGGGTTTCTGGACTTTGAGTCTCGGATTATCGTCTTTATGGTCTTCTTGGCTCTAGACACCCGGTGCATACATTAACACCGCCAGCGACTTAGACCATGTCCCCATTACACCGGGAAGAAGGACACTTGCTTGCTTGACCAAACCTGAGCCAGGAACGCGTGATACTCTCAAGCCTGGTGGCGTGGGTTTGACACGAATCGAGCCCCAGACCTCTTCTGTTTTTTTTCTTTCTCCAAAGTGCTGGGTGGGTGGCTTGCCTGATATACTGATAGATTAACAGTACTTGCTGAGGTTGGTAGGTAACGCTCGCCATCGGTCTGAAGGTGAGATTAATCAGTAAAAGCATATTATGGGTGTTCGATTTCCTCGTCAGTTTTAGAACAGGCCTTCTGATCCCTTGCTTTCCCATCTTGTGCTGTAGTCGTAATTGCATGTGCTCGACGTCTGAAGCGGCAGTCGACCACGGGGACTTGAGACGCGCCGCGTGCTGCCGCTGCAGTCGGCCTGACGTCCAGTTGCTAGAAACGAAACCTTTTCAGGATCTGGCAATAACCATTGATGGCTTACCAGAGATCCGTATTCGTGAAGAGGTTGCGCAGGACGCTTACGTCTTCGTATATCAGCTGATGGGATATTCTATCGGCCGGCCGCATGATGCCAGGAGATCAACCCCGTAGTGATTTCTACGTTTAAGCTTAACCGTTTGTATTCGTTGACATCGACTACTTGTTGTCATCTGCTACGAGAGCCCGACGGTGTTAAAGCCTAGGTGAAACTACTAGGATTGGGAAGAATGGTTAATTATTGATATATCTTGCTGAAGTGAGTAAGACGACTTTTAACGCATGCTGTGATCAGCCTTCTGGACTTTTCAACTGGAGACACTGAGGTGACCTATTTCGACAGAATCACCTGTTGGTCAACGACACTAAAAGGCGTACGTACTGGCTCTAAATGGAGGACATGCCGATTTGCAAGCATTATAAAAAGCTGGACGAAAGAGCTGGAACAGTGGGTATGATACTCACCGCTACCCTTGTGACCAGGTCTTTGGCCATCTCATACTCAGAAGAAAAGACTTACAGGAGCCGCACAAGGCTACGAAGATCCTCGACTTGAAATCGATAGTGAGGTTGAGTAAGAGGCAACCCCTTTCTCCGACCCTTCAACCTGTCACAATTATATTGACCCCAGATGAGCTGCTTCCCGCCGTGGAGACCTTTGTCCCTTGGATTCATTGAAATTGAAAATTGAATGACGTGCAAGAGCTGTAGCTCTGTAGGCGTTAAGAACCAGGCAAGGTCAGCGGCAGTGATAGACCGACGCTGATTTCCCATTACAAGAACCTCAAGGTTCCGGCAAGCTGGCCGAGGCCGCGAGTCAACATACACGTCTCGATCCCCGTGGGTTTGCTCGAACTTGCGGTTTGGCCACTTCATTTGGTTTCAGCCCGTGTTCTAGATAGATTTCTCTGTCAAGTGCAATTTTTCTCGAGTCACGCCGTACTGGGATTGAGGTATGGACAGCTTTCAAACAACGATGAATACCCGAATGAGGAGATATTATCTCAAAACCGCATCTTCGATTGAGCTGAATCTGAAGTTGAGGTGACTCCTCACACGGAACGAAGCGAGGACTTAGACATGGCGTTCCCAGCAAAGGTTAGGCGGGAAATCAATATGAGAGAGCTTTTCGTCAATGAGCCGGAGTTTCATGACCCCTTCGCGGATTGGCCGAGCAAACTGGAGCTCATTGGAGATTATTTCGTGAGGGGATAGGGATACGCTCCGGCGATGCAGTGAAAAAAAAGAGTAAGTAGAGGTGGCATGCGCAGACCATAACGTCTCTGCTCCAATGATGGAGGGGCTCGTGGGCAGCCAAGGGGGAATGATCATGCGAAAGTGAGCAGATGTTGCATAGCTTATATGATCGGGCCATTATGGTCTAATCCAGTCGCCGCATCTTCAACTGCGAGGAAGTTCTGAAGATGCTCGAGACCCTACCCGCTGGTGCAACTGCATGCTTTCCGACTAGGGGTCCCAACATCCAGTAGGGCAATTGCGGCTTTTCGTACCATATCCGACGGAGTTGCTACTCATATCGACGTTGACAACCCTGGCCTCAAGTACTTCCGCGGTAAGATGGCGGTGGGCGCTGGTCCGATGTACATCGAGGTTTCAGGAGGCAGCATTTCTTTGTGCGCAATAACTAACGTCGGCGTAGGAGCAGAACTCTCTTTGGGTGTTAATTACGAAGCATTGGCAGCCCTTATTATTTACATTTTTTGGTCAGCATGAAAGAATCCCTTATAGTCCATCTATGGAATGATTCATCTTGTGGATCAGACTCTATAGCGATACCAATTTTGTCAGGTCTGGAACGTGTGGGCGCCAGAAAGGCGATAAAATCTGGTGCTCATTTACAAGAGTGATTACTACACCAGCATTACTGTTGCCGCATAAGATTGATCAGCAAACTTGATCAGCAGAGTGGTCTGATTCCATTCTTGATATATTCCGAGCGATAATTCAAGAGTCGATGCCCCATTTGCGACTACTTCTGTGGACTCTGAAAAAGTGAGAATCCGCTCTCCTGTCAGGCCAATCCAACTCTTCATATGAGCAGCGCTCGCTGGTCTAGCATTAGATCATCCAATGAGGGCTTCAGTCAATTCCCGGGACAGGGGTGTTGCAGATTCTCGTCCCTACAGAGGTCAAACAGAGCGGCTATCTCTGACTCTGGAACTTTGGCCAAGCAGTCCAATCAGACGCCCTCAATAAGCCCTCATCTCTCGATGTCCGAAGTGGACTGCTTACCATGCTCCAATCATGCCATCGTTTTGTTGTCTTACCCCTCTCTCATGCATGAGTGAATTACGACGGAGGCTTCCGCGGGCACGATTCATTTCCTTCTGGTCCCACGAAACATGGAATCAATCCAGCCAGCCCATCCGAGCCGACCTAGCTTTCTCTCCTAGCCCTCAAACCATGGATCATCTCTCACTCTCGCTGACAATTGTCGGCCTATTACCAGTCATTGCAAACACTATCCAGCGTATTCAAACTTTCTATGCTGACGCCTTCAACGCAAAGTCCCTCATTCAGCAGTTGGTAGAGGAGCTCACAGCTTTACGGGGCAATCTGGTATCATTGCAAGCGCTTCTTGAGAGCCCTGCAATCAAGGAAAAGGGCATCAAATCTGACCAATCTTCAGTCCTTGTTTCTTGCTCCACGGCATGTCAGGTCAAATTGGAGTCTCTGTGCGAGACGCTCGAACTATTCACGCGAAGCAGGACGAGACATTTGGCATGGCCCCTGGCACAGAAGAAGTGCAACGAGTCGCTGCAGACGCTTCGGCATTTCGCCTTTTGGATACAACTTGGTCTGTCAGTTGAAGGCTGTCACCTCTTGGCTCATAATTCGACAGAGCTCTCGGAAACACTCCGGGGGCATTTCCGCGAGCTTAAATCGATGCAAGATGATATCCAGAGCCTACAAACCAAGGTCGATAACGAAGTTATGATGATTGCGGACTCTCGCACAAGATCGACGGCATGTTCTGAATGGGGTATCCCAATATGACCATGAAAAGAGACATTTGGAGGCAAAAGGTCCTCGGGTAGAGAACACTGGTAACTGGATTATCGGCAACTTCTCTTTTGAAAGATGAAGAGACGATCCATCATCCACCAACGTGATTTGATGTCATGGGCTTCCTGGTTCGGGGAAAACAGTATTGGCGTAAGTCAGACTTGACAAAAGTTGATGCAAAGAAACCTGACTGACTTTTCTTCAAGATCAGTAGCGGTGGATCATGTGATGTCGTTATTGGCATCAGAGGTATCTGTGACGCATTTCAACATGAAGTACACCGACCAAGGGTCGCAGAATTTGGCAACGATTCTGACGTCTCTTTTGAGATAGGCACTGTGCGGGTCTGCAATAATTCCAAACTCAATAATGGAATTATTTCACAGCCGCCAAGGGGGCTCCCAGGCCATTGGCATCGCTGATGCTATCAGGATGCTGCTAGATGTCGCAAAAGACAAGCGCGCACTGTACATTGTCCTCGATGCTTTGGACGAATCCGATCAAGGCCAACGACGCAGCATCTTGCACGCAGTAAAACGGCTCGCTCAGTGTCAGTCAATCAGAATTCTCATAACTAGTCGAACGCACATATCGGATATCGAGGCATCGCTGGAAAGCTATCCACAGATCTCCATTTAGGCTCATGACACCGATCTGAATGTATACATGCAGCACTTGATATTCGAGAAGGATGACTATGGTATCATCGACGAGGACTTTGCGAACCTTATCATTAATGAAATAATTACGAGGGCTAATGGAACGTAAGCTGACTCCCCTGACTCATGTCTCTGACCGATATTGATGAGCCGTTGAAGTTTTCTACCCGTTGTACTGCAACTCGGGACCATCCTCCGGAAGAGCACCTGAGGGCATATGGAAGATGCCTTGGGGTCAACTTCGGACGATCTCGGGACGGTTTTTGAGGAAACTATGGCGCGAATCGATCGCCTTCCCGATGACCATCGTATCCTCGCCAAGCGGGTTCTGTCCTGGCCAGTCCACGCCAAAGCGGACCTGACATCCGAGGAGTTGGGAGACGCTCTAGCTGTTTCGGACTCGGTCAAGATGAGATATATGTCTTGGAGTACCAGATATCGACCGGGATCGAAGATGATGATCAGCTGCTGTCAAGGCCTAGCCATCATTGCGCCAGTCGCTAACCGCCTCAGTCTCGCTCACTACACGGTCAAGGAATATTTCGAGAAGCATGCGGATAGGCTATTCCCTACAGCCAAAGAGGATATCGCTTCGACGTGTTTGTCGTATCTCCTGTATGATGACTTCGAAGCGGGGCCATGCAGCGCTGATGAGGAAGTTTACACACGAATTACACAGTATCCTTTTGTGCGTTACGCAGCCCGAAACTGGGGAAAACACGTCGCAGAGACCGAACAAAGCCCTGCAGTTGCTCAATTACTCTCAAACTTCTTGCAACAAAGAACTTTCACTGCCGCTGCTACTCAAGTCATGCAATACGACCGAGGATATAGGTACCAATACTGGGCCCTGGACGAATGCCTCAGTGTGACACCATTACATATCGCCAGTCGATACGGACTGAGACATACGCTTCAACAGCTTCTGATATCAGGACATATCAGGGACATCAGCCTGTGCACCGCCCAGGTGCGGTCGACTCCAGTGATCCTGGCGGCCTCTGAGGCTGACTTGGAAACTCTCGGCCTCTTGCTGTGGAATGGTGTGGACCCATTCATTACCAATTGGTATGGAGATGCACTCCATTGCGCCTGCGAAGCGGGAGAGTCACAGAATGTTCGACTTTTGGTTAAAGTCGGCATGGCACCCAACACCTACCCTGAACCAGGACGGCGGCCCATCATGTGTACGCTGGATCACGATAGTCTTGATACTTTTCGAACCCTTGTAGAGCTCGCAGGGGGTTCATCAACGGGCGAGCCAAACTCAGCATCACCATCAGAGCCCGGATATCTACATCAGTTCATGATAAATGCAGTCGAAAGTAGTGCATATGGTATCGTCAGCTGGCTGTTAGAAAACAAGCAGCACTGTCACCAAGTCGAATGGCTTCTCCGGGACGGCTACAGCTATTCGCCTGACACGGAGTACGAGTTCGACTTGAACGCGGCATTTCTGGACCATTCTCCTTTACTACATTACGCGATTCTGCAAGAGGATGTTGAAATGGTGCGTCTCCTTGTGTCTCGGGGAGCAGACCCGCACGCAATGGATATGTACTTTGAAACGGCATTCAGCTACGCAGCCAAGTCTGGCATCAGCGCTTTCGTCGACATACTGGGATCGTACCTACAAAGTCATGGTTCCGACGGGTAAATGACGTTTAGTAGTGAATGGAGGCGGATAATGCGCAAGCGGCGTTCCGGTTAAGACATTCAACTCTATCATAAGCTTACTACCGGTGTCATGGAACGATCCTATGAGCTGCATACATGATACCTGACCATGCAAAGAGCCTTTCTGAGACGGGAGAAAAGGCACTTCGAAATGGAAGGTCTGATGGTAGCAGCCCTCGTTCCGCGGATTAGTGGCCGAGTAAACAGACCACTCGATCCCGGCAGTCGCAGCTTTACATGTAGTCGTTCTTGTTCAAATGGTCTATGAAATACGTGGTGCAGACACGCCCACACTTGTGATCATTGGGTCACTTTGTTATTGCAAACAAAGTCCCCATCCGGCTCATGATGGCACCCAACTCCTCAAAGCTGTCCTCAGCATCAGGTGTGCTCGGAAACGGACTCGGCTCTCATTCCCCCTCGTCGTTGTTTACCAACACAAAGGCGATGTCCTGGGCAAGGATTGTGCATATGAATTGGCGATCCAGATTGGGTATCGCAGTGTTAAAGAAGCAGCTGTAGCTGGTAACTTTCTGGTTATAATACATCTGATTGTCGTACCATCTGCCTGCACCCAACAAAAGGTCACCCGTCTAGAGCGCTGCTGCACCATGCTACCGCCGTAGGGGCCGTATTCCAGGCAGGGACGGTGCCCAGACGCGTCCCTGACGGATGACGTAACTCATTTTGCTAAGTTTAGAGCCATCCAGAAATGTTTCGGGGAGGACGTGTTGGCCGGCTGACTACTTCATGATACGGATGAGATATTCGCTGGTCCTCAAGGGTCTGATGCATTGACGTTCGAGAACGAGGCGCCTTTACTTCGATTGAAGCCAATCAGGAGCAGAACCTTGACAAATCTGCCAGCCCTCAATAGTTCAGAGTTGTGATCGGGTAGGATTTCACCATCTATAGTGGAGCAAGGATGAATTTGAATGCTGGCGGCGTGGAGTGTATCGGCGGAAATATCTTTGAGACCGTGTGGGGGCGTCAATTATGGGTGTCGGGCAATCAATTCATTAACTGCAGACACGTTGCTAAGTTTCACGCCGACGTGCTCACAGTGTACCAATGCTGCGCCGACCAGACGACGCAGAGGAGGCACAGCTGAGTTGAATCCCTGGCTTGGGTCAGCTTTTGATAAGCCGCCGAAGACCTTCGGGATCGATGGCCCGGAAATAATGCGGCTGCTCCGCAGATGGCACGCAACCGACCATGGGATGGCAAGAGGCCGCATGGGTGTCGACGGAATAAAAGCTCCGTAAGGCGCGCTTCCAGGTGCTGCTTGGGCTTTCCAAACAGCGGTGGACAAGCAGGACCAGTGCTCACCGGTCACGCGAAATCCAATCGGAAAGCCAGATAACAGTACGGTGCCGGCGATTTGTGGTTACGTTGCCGGGTTGGGCCGCAGGGCTTGGCGTCCACTGCGCTTCTCTGAACCCATGTCATACTACTGTTTCCCGATGTTGGACTCTTTGCGTCGGCACATATGGGTACCGTACCACAGTGTGACGGAGTTCCGCTGAACGAGATGTGCGTGTCGGGCTGCTTGATCACGAGCCATGTCACGCGCTACTCTTGCGCGAGTTGCGCGAGGAGCGGTCTGGACTCGTCAAAGTCCTGGTCGCCCGGTGTCACAGTTGGCTCCGCCATGGTGAGCGCCTGACGCAGCATCAAATCCTTCCAGACGCCACCCATGGTAGGCTATTGGGGCCATTATTACAAAACCCGGATAGCTAGTTGGTCGCCTGTCAAACACTTCTTGTATGAGATGTGAGATTTGCTGGTCCCTTACTGCCGTGCGATCCGGCTGCTAATACGGAGTTGATACGCAGTACATGACTGAACAAGTCTCGAAGCACTCAATGAACATGATGTCTAATTTTCTTAACTTAGAGGGAAAGAGCCGAGGGTTTTGAAAGACTGCCCCCTATCGCCCGTCGTAATTGATTCTGCTTGATGTTAACGGAAAACCCTGTTACTAAATCATCGGCGTCGACAAGCTTGATACTTACGATAGGCAGTGAGCGTCATGAGAAGCATATCACAGATCTTCGATCGTAGGCATAAGAATAGAAAGACAGACAGTATGTAACGTTCATAAGGGATTCTCTGTAGTTTTTCTTTAACAGATACCTAGTGTGGATATCACTTGAAAGAGAGCAGCTAAGCATTTCCTATCCCATTTGTAGCGGAAGCTCTATGTAACAGATGCTTATTTTCAAATACTCAAATGTCTAAGTCCGTGAAATAACTCAACCGATGTAGATCCGAAGCCCTCAAAGACTCCTCCGCAAGTTCTTGGAGCATCTCTGGCATGGTATCCCGAATCTGAAGATGTAGAGTCTGAGCCAGAGACGACGATACTGTGCATACGTCTTTGATCAGGGATAAATAGGCATCCAAGACGATGGACATGGACCAACCGAAAGCGTGACTGTCAGGGTCGTAGTTCCATCCCCCCGATGCGGCAAGCTGTCTGACGACATTGACGAGTTCCGCAATGTTCTTGTCGCGGTCCATCGCGGCGGATATCACAATAGTCCCACTACTTCCATCGGGAGAGACCATCTCGCGCATTCGCGTAAACAGACACACGAGGGGGAGATATGTGTGGTACGTCTCGGCGCTCGCGAACGAACGCGCCCCACGCTCCAATAGCCACTGTACACGACGTCGGATATGGCTCACGGAGACCGGTCTGGTATCTCCCACGACGAAGCACAGAGCCAGCATGCCGCATGGTATAGAAACGCACTCTGGCGCCGCGTCTCTCGGGAACCCCAGAAGCCCCAATTCTGCGTCAAAGTAATGAAGCATGGGCTCGAGGCAGTGCAGATCGAGCTGTCCAGCAAGCCGGAACACCTCCAGTATCTTATCCGGTAGACTCTCCGTCTGCAGGGCGTGGAAGAAGGCCGTCCTGATCTCGGACTCGACATCCGCATGGCCGGCCCCCAGCTGGTAGCTGTTACGTGTCGCGCTGAGCCAGGGCTGTATCAGGCCGTAAATCGACGCCATCGTCTGCGGACGGAAGCTGATGCGGGCACTTTCCTTCTTGAATGTCGCGAAGGCGTTCTTCAAGAGCGATGGACACAGCCCCGTATCTGCGTCTGGGAAGGACTGCCACGCGAGGTTGCCGAGCCTTAGAAGGGCCACCGCGGCGTCTGTACAGCCGTACCATAACGACCAGTCGAACGGGGTTTGGCACTTGCTCGGGAACTGAGAAAGGTCGTGCGTGTATCCGGCTCTGGCGTCCGCTCCGAGAGAGAGGAGCTGGTGGATGACGGCGGCGGCGTGGACTGAGAGCACGGCGTAGCATATTGGGGTCCGCTTCAAACTGTCCTTCCCCTCAATGTCCAGCCCCGTGTCCCGTATCAACTCGCTGATGAATGCCGATTGCCCTTTTTCAGCCGCCGTATGAAGAGCGGACACCTTGCCGTGTAGTACGATATCATGATGCAGAACTGAGCCATCAGTGATTTGTGAGTCGTCACTACACACCACGTTTTGGCATGTAGCATCGATACATGCCACCGACTCCTTCACAACCATGAGGTTATGAGGACTGGCACCGCTTGACAGCAGCAGCTTGGCAACAGAGTTATGCCCGTAGCAGATGGCGACGTGTAGTGGTGTCCATGCAAGATTATCATGCGAGGGGTCGTTCTCCGTCGTGTGACCCGCAAACTTAGCGCGGCAAGGACACCCAACCGTGCCCGGGCTTTCGATATCGACGCCCTGCTGGATCAGCCAGAGAGCAGCATCGTAGCATCCAGCAACGCAGGCCATGTGTAGCGGGCTGGCATGTTGTCCCGGCTCTAGGAGTCCGAAGCGTCCGTGACGTGAAGGACGGACTTGTCCAGCCGGGGCCTGCCGGCGGATTCTTCGAGACGGGAACCCCAGATTCCTCCGGAGGGGGGTATTCGCTCCTAGATCGGCACCGTACTTGGAAGCAACTCGAAGGGTATGAAGATTGTTGTAGGCGGCGGCAACAATTGTAACTTGCGGAAGGCCGCCGCGGATCCCCCTGGTGTATAGTCTTGGTTCGAATATACCGTGCAAATATCGGTTGACCCGCGCCAGCTTTGCCATGGTCGATCGGCATGGTTGCTCTAGGTTGGTGCCGGTGAAATCGGCAATGCACAGCCATACCTCGGGCGAGAGGGACATGGCCGTCCCGGTTGTCATCGTGGCAGTTTCCAGATTTTGTTGAACTGGGGTAGAGTGGGCAAGCCTGCTACTCATTGAAGAGAGCCTTTACTAGGTCCGCGCAACCGGTCTAGTGAAACTTTAGTGCCCGCACAAACCTTCTTGAGAACAAGTAACATCAAGCGGGTATGCGGCAGGCTTTAAGATAGATCTTGCGCACGCGTCGGGCTGGATGGGACGGACCGAGAGGGAGGTGGTGCCGTTCCGCAAGACCGTCCATTCATGTTGCTACGGGAGGGGATGGCCGTGCCACAGGTGCCGAACACTTGGTAAACTGTTGACATGACATGTCAGATTTCTTATTGCTTTGTCTACGAGGCCCTGTAGTTCACCTTCCTCTCTCCGGAGGACTGCCCTTAATGATCATCAAATCACACCCCTCCCTTGACATCAGCCCCCGGGGAGAGCTTGATGCCTCCTTGATTGAATCCTGGGGTTTCTGGCATAAGACACACTGTTTGGTTTCCTTGGCGCCTGTAATCTCAAAGCGCCCAGCCCCCATTCGCTGCTATCATTTGTGACCTGTACAAGCTCATCACCCGTGAATAGCCGCTGCCTATGAGATGTATTCGTCTGCTTATCACGGGTGCTGCCAGAGTATATGCATGCTAGGAGCCCTATGGCATAATTTTGAGCAGCCTGACCGCTAGACATGAGCGTATGATCTTCGGTATCCTGCCAAGTTTGTTCCTGGTTTGGCGATGTCATAAGGATTACGCCCCGCCCCACGACCCTGGTGATCTTACCCCACGCTCACGATAGGCGAGATGGAGTCTCATTTACTCCTGATCAGATCCACGCAGGAGAATCTGGTCACCTGAAATGCTTTTCCCTCAGCCAATAATGTGATGATGCGTGAGGCGAATGCGTTCGCAAGGATCATCCAATTCGGTGACTGATGCCACAGTGACTCAAATTGCAAGTGCCGAACGCCAATGCCTGTATCAATGAAGACACACGTGCTAGGAAAAGAAAATAGACGCGTGGTTGGTCAATGGGGGAACTTGATGTCCCCTTTTCCGAAGCAGGGGGGCGGGCCCAGATACCTTGGTACAGGGCCATATATCCGACAAAAGGACCGCGCAGAAGTCGCCAGCGACCAACATAAGGCTAGAGAGGTCTTGATCTGTGATTAATAGGCATAGCCTGTCAGTTGCTGTGAACGGGTTGAATCAGTAAGTGACTCAGGCTATTAATGTGGCTGAAAGCGTCTTCGACTGGTTGAAAGATGGCGATGTTGACTGAGACGGTCCTTAATTACAGAGGAAACGAACCTCGGAGTTGAATATGGGGTGGTTTCCACAGACAATTCTGACCATTCCGCGCGGAGTTATTGCCGCTTATCCCCCAGACAATAGCTGCGTAGATTCTGAATGAACTGTCGAAATGTGACAAACTCGGGTGACGTGGATGTACATCGACTTCCGACTGCCTCATTTCGGTTTGTCGCAGACGCAGTGCTGCTCTCCGATAACAGATCTCGGCTCGGAGGCTCCACTCGGCCGCAGTAGGGATACGAAAAGACAAAATTGATTGCGCTAAGCACGGCTTCTTTGATGGCAGAATGTCTGCTCTCGTTGTGACCTGTGACCGAGGATGTGGTATTGGCCAAGCGGTCTAGTTGACCGGCGATCTTCACCGGTGAAACCCCACCACAGACCCCAGCGCCAATACGATCGACGTAGTCTGCCTTTGAACTTAACTTGCAACCCGAAGCCCAGGCTTCTGAGCAACCAATTGCGTCACAATCGTGTCGTGAGCTACGTGAACTCTGCAAATTCAAACTCACAAGGCAGGGGCAATACCTATTGCAAATGGCTTACTACCTACAGATGTAGCTTAAGTTCCGTGAAGTTACATGCTTCAGTCTCAATGTTTCGAATGATGAACAGGCTCCCCTCAGTCAGAGTAGACATGGATGGGATTGAGGGTGGGATTTTAGCGGCACTGGACTGAGGACATGCTTTGGGACGAACAGCTACGCACACGTGTGGGGCAACTCCATTGCCACACACATCTCAGGATCAAATGCACCTGATGAATAATCTAGGACCCCCCCAAGACATAATCAATTGGCATATCAATCGGTGTTCCTAAAGGACTCCCCAAAGAGTGGTGCTGACCGCATGTTGCTAGACTTGCAGAAGATGGCAGCATGGGAACCCCTACAGGGCCACAGCGTCTCAACGGCAGCCACTTGTGGTTAATCCAAACAACACTTTTTTTTCCTCTTCTCCCTTAGCCAGTCTTGCAGCAAGCCCATTGCAGCAGTAGCTTTGGAATCATGTTTCAGCTGATGTATACCAAAAGTTAGAATAGTGTCAGAATGACAGGTCACTTTTGATGGGTCATAATGATTGGCTTGAATCAGCGATGCCGGGGAAAAGACCACTGCAGGTAAGGTGAATGGGTATGGTCTTAGTGGGCTTAGCAGGCTGGCTTTTTCCAAGAGAGGGCTCGCTAAGAAGGAGCTCAAAAAGAAAAACCAGGCATCGCGCTATCACCCCACTGGCCATGTCCGGACTTTCGGAACGTTGATCGACATGGCTAGGCCTGGGGGTGTCCCTTTTCCCCTTCCTTTTTTCTCCACGAATAGAGTTTGTCGCATTTTATCTTGATTACTCTTTTCTTGCTCCTTAGATCCATTCTGACTCGAGCCAACCAAAGGGGGAGATAGGACCAGGAGGCCAGTGCAAAACGGGATGTCTCTCTTTCAGCTACGTGATTGGGTCTTACACTGAATCACGACAAGACAGCCATCTGCAATTTCCTCTTGTTGCGCCTTCTCACCAGCGGTTGGGATGTTAGATACAATCCCCTCCACCTGAGGCGGCCCGGTTTCTCGGGACAGGGAAACACGCCCAGATGCTGCAGGCTGCTTACCGCGTTTGTGATACTACCTGGGGGCCGAGAGACGATTGCGAGGCTGTAGCTATTTATGTCTTACTCGTTTATAGGTCTTCTTTTTCCCCACTAGTATCAGAACGAGAGGGAGGAAGCGATGCCACGCACCCCTCTGCACCTCGGAATTCATTCCAGCCATCTTGATTGGATGGCAGGCCTGCTGGAACCGCAGGTCTCCCTCTGGCGCTGCCGCGTATTACAGGATGCCCCGGGAAGAGTCTCGGTCATATTGAGGATTATACCGACCGACCAATGTTCCGTCGCGCACCGTAACGTAGGGCTGCCCCGAAAGTGCATGACATAACGCCGGAACGATAGCTGTGCGTCAGCTGCTCGACTAGGGTGGTTGTGGAGAAAGTGCTGAGAAATGCCATCACGATGGGACGAATGATTTACGATGATTGGTGCAGCCCCTGACGATGTAAGCCCTTGATAAGACACTTCAGGCTCCCAGCGTGATCTTTCATCGCACAGCTTTCCTGTTCTAACATCGTGGTCTTCACATGCTAGCCTCAGTGAAGCTCCAGTCTAGGCGACGAGTAAAGACAGCAGCCAACGTACGGACTTACCGCTTCTGGGCATGGAAAAATCTACTTCTGTAGCGCTGGACATATCAGCGGAGCAAGATTTTCAAATGAAATGCACTTCGGACACAGAGAGGACCGGCTTTTCCGCCTCCTAGCTAAGAGTTGCGAGTAGTGCATATCCGTACTGCTACGAGCATTTAGGCTGCCTGTTTCGTTCCACTGAATTGCTTTAATTACGCGAATTGCTTTAATTACGCAACGGTAGCCCGGAAACATAATGATCAAACCAGCGAGCACGGTTGTGATCGAACGCAAGGAACTGTGAAGATATTGCGGGGTGGAGCTCGGGCCGATACCGACGAAGATCCACCCCGGCTTGGCGGATGCCTCTGTAAACGTAGCGGACACTCAATGCTCGCGCCATATGTTGATTGCACTTCCAAGAAGACTTTCGGACTTGGATTGTGCTACAATGAAACATCGATAACTGTGGTTCCAAGTCTGCTACAAGATCAGCGGATTCAACGAAGCAATACAAGCAATTTGACTTGCATCAAAACAGTCACGCATCCAGACTTCGGTTACTTGGTGTGGAGGGTTAGCGCAATTGTACTAACTCGTACCCTATTGAGCTTGTTTCTCCATTCTTTCTACTTTTCGTCACCGCTTCATGAATGTGAAAGATACAATGCGCGCACAGGCATCAGCAACCAGGATCTACAGTTCCTTATATTCGCCTTACAGACGATGATATGGGTCACGGATTGCCGCCTCTTACCAAATCGTTCGCTGCCAATGTATCCCGCCGAACCTAGCCTAAGTGAAATGACTGTATAGTCATCATTTTCAAGATATTAACACCGAGGAAATGAATATCATGAAGCGGGGCCTGTCAGCGGAAACTTCGTTCTCCCGAATACGAACATATTTGAGCGAATGATAAGACTTTGTCAGCGGAAATGCGCCTTAAGTAGTCGTTAATCCGAAGCGAACTGTATTTCGAAAAGAAATAGGTCTTTGTGAAGCAAGTAAGTAAGCAATCGAAGTCGGGGAACATGATAACTTCACTAGCTGGACGCACTAATTACGTTGGCAATTGAGCCAGCAGCGGACATCGCCGAGATTATATTTTGTTGGGGGTCAATGAAGATACGTAATGCGCAATATTTGTACGTTCAATTAATGATCTTTGACCTCTTAAATGGCTACAAGAATCTGGGGAAGCTCGAAACCCCGGAAAAGCCTCAGCTAAGGACTTTCAACGCCGTGCGCTATGGGAATAAATATTACTCCATCCGATTGTGATACTCCCTCAATATTTCAATCATCACATTGATATCTTCAATGATACCTCCGATTCACATTGCGAGCAATTGTGATGCCTACATAAAGAAGTTCGTGTCCTTTACTGCCCTCATCTCCTCCGGCCTCGCTCGGGCCGACCTGGATTAGCCCCAGGGACCGGTAACACCACACCATTAATAAGGTGTTTGAGCCGGATTGGCTAACACATCACGTCCAGTGCGACTACCGTGCTCAAGCATGCCTGAGAGCTGGTACAAAGCCGACATATGACGAGTGCATACGTGTGCCGGTCGCAAGTTCATTTGCAATCCGTAATGCGGTGCAAGCCAATCATGGATCTCAAAAATGAAGAGTAATGGGCAAGATGAAGTGGACGGAGGGGACAGAAAGATTGTGAGTCAGTAGAACGGAAGCAACCCTGACGGGGACAACTGGACAGTTGTCAAATTGGCACTAATCCCGCGACTGGAATTAAAGTCATACCTCAAAACCACACCATAAGTGGAATAGCTTTTCTCAATCGACAATTGTAAGTATTATCTCACTTGTATGCTCGTTTTAACTTATTAAATCTCATTTGCGAGGACCATATTATTGGGTTTGTTAGCCTTCTCGGCACTCAGGGGCGTCCATATTGCCCGCGGAACGCGTGGGCGGATTGTTTGGAGGCACAAGCCCGCGAGTTGTATATAGTGTCCAGCTTCGTCTTTAGCAGATCGGAGGACCTGTATCACCTTACCAAACGCTCTAGTATTGTGCAACCTGGTCTTTGGAAGCGTCAAGGATGCTGTTACTGTCCTGGTTTGCATCACTGGCCCTGGCCGCCACTGTTGCGGCAGCTGAAGCCAGAAATCACAAGCAACATGTGTATATCGTAGAATTTATGGACCCGGTAAGCCGCGAAATCCTACATATTGTTTATGATCAGGCTTAATACCAGTTAGATACTACCATCAAACCCGGTGTTGGCTCTTGAACAGGGCTTAGCTGAGAAAGGGCTGTCTTGTAACCTTTCACCTCGACACACGTTTACAACGTTGCTATTCTCGGGTGTCTCCTTTACAACTGACTGCGTCCAAAATATTGGCTCTGACAAGTCCGTTCTTAATGCTCTGCGTGCCATCGATCTCGTGCAGAACGCTTGGCCAGCCGCCTGGGATACGACAAAGACCCCACGTCAGAGACCGGCCGGGTCCCTACCCAAAGCCTCATTCCAGCAGCAGCTTCGAGCTTTCAAACGACAGTCATCGGATAACCAAACGAAACCAGTCATCTCTAAAGACATACTCACTACTCACGAAGACACTGGAGTTGACAAGCTCCACGCCGAAGGCATCGTTGGCTCGGGGGTACGCATTGCGGTAATCGACACAGGATTTGACCTCGAAGCACCGGGTCTCTCCAAGACCCGCGTAGCGTACAATTACAACTCTGCCGAGGACGCCTTCAACTTCATGGGTGATAGCTGCCTTGACTTCCTCCATGGCACCCATGTCCTGGGAATCATTGCTGCCGAGAGCGATGAGAGGCGGTTTGGGGTGGTAGGCGTGGCGCCGAACGCGACGATGGAGCTGCATGGCCTCGATTCCTGTGACGGCACGCGTCCTGGGAGCTTGGATGACTTGATGGCCGCCGTCATTTCGGCGGATGAGAGGGAGGTGGACTTGATGATGATCGGGTTCAATATCAAGCTTGCCTTTCAAGAAGGTAATGCCTGGCCCCCGAGTGATCATCCACTTACGGTGTTCATGAGACATGCTAATGCTTGGTAGAGCCAGTTGCCAGTCTGGTGAGCCGCGTAGTACGTGATGGCACTGCCGTTACCGTGGCTTCTTCCAACGATGGCCCTGGCCTCTTCACGGGAGCCTCGCCCGCCAGCGGTGAGGGCGTTGCGGCGATTGGCTCGACGGATAACTCGGCGACTCCGTACTACACATGGGGCGCAAATTGGACTTCTGGCGGTGAAGAAGGTGTCTTGCGTTTTGCCCCTTCTTTCCCATACAACTTCCCCACCAACAACAATCTCACTCTGTGGATGCCCGCCCAACCAGAGAGTTTTCCCGAAGGTTGCAATGCTGTTCCCGACAACTTCGTCCCGCCTACCAACCCCGCCAACACGGTGATGTTGATCGACGAAGATCACTGCTGGCTTGACCCCAAGAACTCCTCAGCACATCTTGCCATCAGTCTGGGCGTGCCGTACGTCGTAAGGTACCAGTCTGCGAAGGTTACAGTAGCAGATGGGATGCAGTGGGTTCCCAACTTTGCAGAATTCTCCAGGCGTTACCAGGGCATCGCCAGGATCTCAAACGAGGACGGGCAGAATTTGAAAGCTCAGCTTGCCAAGGGCCCTGTTCAACTGTCCTTCCCAAGCAACGTGTTGCAGGCCCAGGAAGATGTCACCTACCGAGTCAACGACATTTCGGGTGGCCTCGTTTCCAGCTTCTCCAGCTGGGGCCCGACACCTGAGGGCCGGAGCTATCCTTCGTTCGTGGCACCTGGCGAGAACATTCTGAGTACGTTTCTACCAAAGTATGGAGGCCTTGCAGTGATCGGGGGCACGAGCATGTCCAACCCGTTCGCCGTTGGGGTTTTCGCATTGGTCAAGGAGAAGCATCCCGACTACGACCCCAAGCAGATCCTGTCTGTAGTGGCGACAACCTCAAAGCCTGTGAAGTTCATCGACGGAAACAGAAAGTCGTTTGACTATCTGGCTCCGGTATTTAGTCAAGGGGGCGGTCTGGTTGATGCTTGGGCCGCGGTCCACACCGTTTCGCTGGTCAACGTGTCTAGCCTAGACTTCAACGACACCCTCCACCGACCCTCTGCTCTTTCATTCACCCTCAAGAACACAGCAAGCGAGACATTGGCATATTCCCTGGCCCACCTAGGCGCATCGTCGGGATATATCCTTGAGGAAGCAGGCGGCTATTCACTCACAGGAGCAGAAGGGCAACCCGTCTATGCTGAAGTTGACATCGCCCCTACAGCAATCGAACTGGCACCAGGAAGCTCAACCGTAATTTCCGTCTCCGTCAAAGCTGACCCGGCTCTCCCAGACGCAGCCAAGCGAGGCACCTTTTTCGGAGGCTACATCCATATCCAGTCATCCGCAGCTACAGCACCAAACCTCACGATTCCATACACCGGCTTCGGCACGCCGCTCGTTGACCTTCCCATGATCAACCCCAACGCATCGTACCTTGTCAGCGTTGACCCCGCTACCAACATCGACAACCGTATTGAGCCTGGCACAACAGTCGAGTGCTTCTACAATGGTAGCATCCCCAAGCCAGACTGGCCCACAAGCTGCACGCCTGGTTTCCCGGGATTCAGAAAGACCTTTGTCACGCAGAGCCGGAACTATTCGTACGATTTAGTGGATGCCGCCACGGGTGATACCATCCTTCCGAAAACATTGGTGGGTACGGCAGAGAGGTACACGGAGCCATCGGCGTGGTGGGTCTGGGACGGGTCGGAGGAGGATCGGAAGTATATCCCGCCTGGTCCATATTTTTGGCGCGTCCGGGCGTTGAGGTTGAGCGGGGATATTGGTAATGAGGAGGATTGGGACGTGTGGGAATCGGGGAACTGGACATTGGCTTATGCTCCGGATAGCATCGGGCTACCAGCAGGTTCGCCTTGAAAGCGCTGGCAAGACACCCTCTCGAAGAGTGCCACGCAGTAACTGATATTCAACAGGTATCAATATGCAATTTAATCAGAGTTCTTGCTCTAACAGCTCTGACTCTCAGATGATTTTGAGAATGTGTTAAAGGCTGTATTGAAGAATACGTATGAGACAAGGTTGAATCTGGGACAGCAGCAGCTTATCATGCATGTCATTCCCCCCACAATCGCGCATCAAGAAACGAGTCCCTCGCATCAACTAGCCATGTTCGCTTCGATCTAGCATCCGCAGAAGCAGCGCTGGTCACTGCATTACCATGTGGTCAGTATCACCTTTCCCCAGACAGGTGCAGCTAGAGACTTGTATCCGATCTTGGCCAGATGAGAATTCTTGTTTCGACTCACCCAAAGGCGGAGAGACCGCAGAACGGGTTTGTGCAAGGCGCGGTGCAGAAGCTCCTGCAGTCGTTGGGGCTGCTGCACGTGGGAGCGACGTTGCTCTGAGGCTCAGGGGCCGGGGCAGCAAGAGCCAAGGCGGCGAGCGAGAGGACGGAGATCAGAGAGAACTGCATGGTGAAGGGTGTCTGGTTTAGGTATGTAAAGAATGGTATCAAATGATGGTATGGTCGTATATTGATTATTGCAGGAGTTGCGATGAGTTCGACCTGATGCCATGTTTGCTCGCAATGTTGTCATCCCTTTATATCAATTCACAGAAAGGTTGTCTCCGCGTATAGCAAGAGTCCATGGCCATGGTGCTGGACCCGGAACATGAGACGATCTCAATTTGATTATGGTAATTACGGTGTTTTTCTTTTTTCCATCTTGGCATTTCTGCGCACATTTTCTCAGGCCGAAAATCAGGCGCGATGACTCGTGCCCGTGGGGTTGTTGCGAAGCTGATTCCCGCGGGATTCGTCCTTAGTATACCTAGTACGGAGTAATATGACCTCCTAACGGAGAACTCCTCGCCTACAGACGCGACGTTATGCAGTGCAGAACTGTGCACAGGCGTTCTTCTATCGGACCTTTGCTCTCGTACAGGCGTGTAGTTCCCGTGGTGGGGGCAGTTACAAAGCTGAATCAGTCGTCCGACGTGCTCCGCCGGCCAGTTTTTAGGGTTCCTAGCGGACTACTCCGTGGGAATCGGTTCTTTAGATGCCAGGTTTGACCGCTGACTGAGACTCATGAGGGGACCTATTAGGCGGGGAATCCAAGGGGTACTCATATCATCCGAACGGGGCCGTGTTTACATCGATCAATACCTGAACTCTAATCAAATTAAGGCCCTAGAAAGGTACGACATTTGCTCAACATTGGGAGACATTCTGCTTGTGAGAGTCTGAGAGTCTGAAACAGCTTTGCAGGGCCAAGATTCGATTTCTACCGGGTCTCGACGAGCTAGAAACTACAGGGCTGAGCTAGGATTTGGAACACAGCCAACGTCTAGTCCCAATTGACTGAAAGCGGAGAGAAAACACCGAGACTTATCCCTGGAGCAACTGATCTGGTGTTAACCATTGAGGACCCCATGACCTGGGCAGCCTTCTAGTTGGAACCCATAGCCGACAACACATTTCATGAATTACGCAAAAGCCGCTGCTCTTGTATAACTAGGTACACGTCTCGCAGCATTGTATTGTCCCTAGTTTTCCCCCGACATGGCCTTCAACTGGTCGTGCCGGATCCAAATGCCAGTCTAGCAGGGGACTCCATCGCAGCATGGTCCAGCACCGTCATCAGTGCACCAAGAGCCGTTGCAGCAAATGCCGTCGCAGTGACAGCGGGCCTCAATCTGCTCATGCGAAGTTAGTCGATTCTCTTCAATACATGGCACGAGCTTCCTGCATGGGTTGAACTTACAAAACCTCTGACCGAATTGCGGTCTCCGGTCGTCGCCATGGCGTTGACAGTGGCAACAGCAGTTACAAGTAACGAAAAGATGGTAGTAGCTTTCATGTTGCCCATGCAATGAATGCTGTATCTCTAGTAGTGGACGTTGGAAAGGTTTGAACACGTCACATTTGCTGAAGCACAGTAAGTTCTCTTTATAGCTGAGCTCTTCGTCGTGTCTCATCAAGACGTGGGAACGGTCATCATTCCTCCTTCGATAGTCACACTGCAACCCGAACACATTTAATCCTGTCATCCTCCGACAACGCGGTTAACACAGAAGAGGCAGGACACAAGATTTGACTTGAATCCTTCGTGATACGATTTCCTTATAGTACGCGAATACGAGTCGCCTTCACCTTGGCTCTTCCTCTCGATCAACGGGCCAAGTCAACATCTGGAAGGTGAGTATTTTTGCCGAAAGGCGAAGGATGCATCGAACATCCTACGTGAGCCACTAGTCGAATGGAATGTCAGAAGTCCTTGGGCTGCCTTCCGCTTTCGGGCGTACGAGCCATGACAATCGCGGTACCACAAGTCCAAGTAACTTCGATCAGGCCATCAGCACTTATTTAGCATCATTAGCATATAATACTTGAGAGGCAGGTTACTGCCAGACACACATCCTCTCCAGGTTCCTTATCCTAGTGTCGGCCGACAAAATTGCCAAGCCGACTAGCGTGATGGATTCGGGCACTGGGCTTGGATGCCCATGCCAAGAGCCCTCTCCCTGCTCAGTGATAAGCTTACCCAAGCTGGACAACCCTTTCAAGGTCAACAACACATTCCAGTCTTCTAGTTCATGACATGCACGTATTCAGAACTTTTCAAGGCAAACACATAGTTGATAAGTATCAGGCATCCTTCACAATAGACTCGCAGTGGCGTACGGCCATAAGTACTACCTATTAAGTGCGGTAGATAATTGAGCATGGACTCTGAAGTACAGTCTCGTAGAAATGTCCGACCACAAATGTTTTCAACCCCGTTGCAAACCAAACCGCTACCCATATTCATAGTCTCCCTCTACACCTTTTCGACCTCGCTAACGCCGACATCGGCTTCTTTCTTGGCAAGGCCACTTCCCCCGGGCGTAATACCCAGCTCTTGTCTGATTGCCTCCATACGCTGCATGTCTTCCTCTCCTTGGTTGCCACCAAACAGTTTGTCCATTTCCTCAATTCGGACGCCCTTGGTTTCCGGAACAAAGAAGTATACCCAAACAATGAGCAGAACGCAGAAAGCTGTATACAGGGTTTAGCTTCTCATGTAAAGCATAGCAAATGGCACCTGACTTACCAAGAAAGAAGTAGAATGTGCCAAACGTGATAGCTTCGAGCATTCTTGGTGTGATGAGAGCCACAATGAACTAGGATGTCTACGTCAGATCTTGTCGTTTGGATCTTCTTAGTTGAAGGTACTTACGTTGCTCAGCCAGTTCGTTCCAATGGCCAGGCCTACGGCTTGAGACCGGACACCAGGAGGGAAAATCTCGGACGGCACGATCCAGTTGACGCATCCGATGCTGAAAGCAAAATTGGCGATGTAAGTCCAGACAAAGACTGCAGCAGCCCAGCCAGCTGACTTGTGGCTCGCCCAAGAGTCCTTGTACACTGCGTACAGAGTGCCGACAATCAATTGAGATACACCCATACCGATACCGCCAATGATCAAGACCTTTTTCCGGCCCCAGCGATCCATAAACATGATGGCTGGGATCGTGGAGAAGAAGTTGATCACGCCCACCACGCCTGTCGCAAGCAGATCAACAGAGTTACCTGACAGTCCAATGTTCTTGAAGATCTTTGGGGCATAGTAAATGATTGCGTTGATTCCAGTGAACTGTTGTATAACCTGCATAAGTGCAGCAATGAGCAGGCGGCGGTTGAGATGTCGCACGACGAATAGAGACTTGTATCGCTGGATGGTGAGCTGCATGCGGGAGGTGACACCTGGGTACATCGCTTTGGTAGTTTCACGGTCAAATTGGGCGGCTGCCATGATCTCAAGAAGTTCAAGTCGGAGACGAGGGTCGTCGGAGGGTACTCGACGGACGCGAATCAGCGTTGCCAGTGCTTCTTCCTCACGATCTGCATAGACGCCATTAGTAACCTTTATCGATGGCAACACAGATCTTAGTTACCCTTCATTAAAAGCCAACGAGGGGCATATGGTAGGAAGAAGGTTCCCGCCGCCAGCACTAGTGAAGGAACGCATTGGAGAGCCAGTGGCAGGCGCCAAGCTATGGGAGACTGGCCGTCTCCAGTTCCGCCAATGTGTTGGGTTCCATCTGCTGCACGTTAGTTTGGCAGGATCTCCAGTTTATCTCATACATACAGTCCAGCCAGAAGGCGATCATGATGCCCACGGTGATACCCAGTTGCTGAAGCGCAACAAGACTGCCGCGTAAATTGGGAGGAGCCAGTTCACTCAGGTATAGTGGGACAACCATCGAAAGCTGACCGATGGACAAACCGGCAATGAAGCGGCCAATGAAGATCATGGGAACATTAACAGCTGCAGCTTGTATGATCGAACCGATAAGAAAGACGATGTTCGCGAGGAGGATAGTCCATCGTCTGGAAAGAGCATCGGCAATCGGACCGTTGACCAAGGCTCCGACCATCGCTCCGAGGGTCAGGACAGCTACCATCCATCCTTGAAGAGTTGCATCGTTCGCCAAGGTTGGAAATTGTTTTCCCTTTGTGTTTATTAGCCTTGATGCTTGTGAATTGTGGAAAGAGGGGGCATACGAAGTTGTTCATGACCAGAACACCACTGATGACGCCTTGATCATAGCTGGGACTATCGTAAGCATGCTGTATTGACCTCAATAACGCGCCGACGTACCCAAACAGTACACCGCCAATACTAGCAAAGCATGCTAGGAAGAAGATGTACGGCTGCCGGAAGAGCCCCTTGTAGCCTGGAAAGACCTTTAGAGCCCAGTTCTGGCCATCTCGGTGGCAGTTGACGTACCGGCTTCGCCATATGAAACCTCCATTTTGACTGCTTCACGACTAGTACACGTCTCGTAGAAGATCAAAGGTTGGAAGCATGTGCAAAGGATAAGGGAGATATCTGGAAGGATGGGATAAAGTCGAGTTGTCGGATAGTTCCCATCATTTGATCAGGATCGGCTGCAGAGACCTGGGCCCATCCTCAGATAATAAAGAAGTCCGCGTCGGAGAATTCATTCCAAAAACCACCCCACAATGTGCAACCACACTCTGGAGCCCGATATTGGCCGGGGAAACTGGGGAAAGTGGAGGCTGGCGTTGCCATAGCCCTGGAACCTAGCGTCGGGTCACTGTGCTCCGAGGACCTGGGGAAGTTGACGATGTCCTCGGCAGTAGAGTTCGTCCCATGATCCGTCGGTCCTGCCCACTCCGATATGCTAGGCTCTATATTACCCCAGTCGTGTGACTGGTCCCATGTCGCATTATCATTTTGTTATGGTCTGACGGGATGAGACAGGCGCGGCATCCCCAGCGTGACTTTGGTTTCTTGTCGACAACCAAGGTGCAGCAATGAGACCATGTTGCAGACTACAAGATTCTTGTTCTTAAAGATGACAAGCTGTTCTGACATTGTTTGCCTCGATAGCAGTTCCTGGAAGATATCAGGTGCCATGAGATGAACATCTTGGTCTCCGCCAACATATGTCGGCTCTGTTGGCCCCTGGATCGGAAACCCGATCTCGGCCGAACAGTCAGGGATTCAGATCCTGGGCTGGAACCAAGACGGCACCATTCCGACGCACCTTCCGAGACTCTCAGACTTTCCGTCATTGTTCACGATACGAGAACGAAAGTAGCTGCAAGCTGGAGGGTGGAATAGGTTGGTTGCATTTGGGAGCATAGCTTAGTAGCAATTACCTACGCCAGTTGTGAAAAGCATGCCCTGAGAATCTGTTTCAGCGTTCTATCAATGTGAGATTATATTTCAATCTTGGACTCTGTGTTCTAGAAAATACCTGCCGCAATAATCATGGAACTGAAGGACGTCTGAGCCTGCCGGATGGAACTGCTATGGGCAAGCATCAGCGACAGGCCGTGTTTCTATGTGCGGAGGACGAGCAGATGCAGCTTGACTTCAGAAAGATTGCCCCCAAATGCGTAGTTACCCACGAGAAATCTATGGAGATTCAACTCCACTATATGACAGCGAAGATGCCGGAACAGAAGCTTTAATCTGCCCACGCCGGGATGTCTCCCGGCCCTTAAAAGTGCTAGTGGGGCCAGGCCGCCGCCCGGTGGATCATGGATGGAAGGCCGGTCACACCGAGACCCATAATCGGCCGTGTGCACCACCGTTTCACTTCCAGAAAGATGTCCCGTGGTTTTGCTGTGAAATGGTTAGGCCATTCATGATGCAGCGAATCAGCCCCGAGAAGATTTATTTTCTTCTGAATTGCCCTCAAGCAGCTCTTAGAAACGGGACGCTAAACGGGGAAAATGCTGCAGATGCAGCGTCCTGCCGATCGCTGCAAAAGTAGTGTCAAATGTCCTATGAGGCTTGCAATCGTATTCGGCCAGCAGACTACTAAAGCCCAACGCCATCGTCCTGCTGAGACATGCGCGTCACAACGAACTGTGTCGCCAGCAAATTCGACTCCATTCGGGAATAAGCACGACCTAACATCGCCGAGCAGGTCAGTGATTCGTAACCGATTCTAATGTTGATGCCTAGGCTTTCCCCAATTTTGGTCGGTGACTTGATATGATCGGTACATGCTTTTGCCTAATTCGGATATAGAAAGGGAGGCGCAGCACAGGGCTGGTCCCGTAAACGCTGCGCCCTGAGAGCTGAACGCAATGCTGCTCAACGATAGGTTCATGTGTATCTTACGTCACCAGGGTCATCCGTTAAATGTCCTGTGAGTTCGCTTGGCACAAACTTCGTGATAAGGCTGCGTCCGTCAGGGAACTTGATCCCTTGAAGTTTGCAGCATTAAAGAGAGCGATGATGCCTCAGCAATTGTCGTACATTACATTCATCAAGCATTCTGCAGCACCACTGGCACCCCGTCGACTTTCTTAAGCCCATAGCTACACCCATTCTCACCAAACCACAAACATCATGGATTATGAAAAGAGCAGACTTTCTGAGGCCAGCAGCTACAGCAATCCCCCACCATATCCCGGTAACAACGCGGGACTACCAGACTACGAAACGCCGAGATTCAACGACACAGCATCAGACACCCGTCTGGTCGCAGCGACGGCAAGATTTCCGCCCACTTTGAACTGCTACTACCAGTGGAAATGGAAGCAGGTATACTATCTTGGGCCTTCGGCCGAAGAGAAGATGTTTGCTATTTCATTTGACGGCAAGCTGTTTTCAACCAAGCAAACCCTCTGCCTTCACAATGGCCCCAGCGACAAAGCACCCGTTATGGCCACAGCGAGTAGAACTGCCATGGGATGGCACGACCATTCCACAATCAATGTGAAACGAGAGTTTGGAAGCGGAGAAGACATCAAATTTCAAAAGCCCGAAGATGCTGGCTTCAGGAAAAGCCAAGTTCGAGCCTTCCACGTGAAAACTCCGAAAGGGAAGGTCGAGGAGTTTCAATGGAGGACATCCCACGGGAACGAAATCAAGGAGCTGGCGGGGCACTCGTCAGGCTGGAAGCTTGTGCGCATGATGGGACCTGAGTCTGTCGGAGGTCACTCGAAGAACCCAGACCTGGGATTCTCGAGTGATGGACAAGAGGTCGTGGCAGTCTTGGCGCACAACATGTCATGGAGCATGACCAAGGGCTACAGGTTTGCGTTCATGGGGACAGGACTTAGAGGGACGTTGGGGGAGGAATGGGAGGCAACGGCTGTCCTGACAGGATTCTGGTTATGGTACCAACAAGTCACCACGAGTGCTGCGTCAGGTGCGTCGGCAGCTGGTGGTGCATCAGCCGCCAGTGCTGCGGCATGCTGAAGTTTGCTCGGTCACCCTTATTGATCACAAGATTATTCGTCATAAATAGATGTAGTTGCAACCTGATGCAGAGAAAGCAAGTTTCAGTTTTTCAACTCAACCAAAATTAAGAGCCAAATATTGTGTGTGGCAATATCGGGGAGATCTTGACGTCTAACACCCATTCCAATTCCATGATACCGCCCCTTAAAGTACCTTCTGAAACCCGTTCCCCGTGGATATCTACCACATGGCCAACGGATTCGTGGCGTTGGCAGGGCGGGTCTGGATAACGTCCCAGTGCTCAACGATACAGGTGCCGTCGAATCGGAAAATGTCGACAATTGCCGTCGGCTCCGGAGCCCCTAAGGTGTCAACGCGGTAGTGAAGGTAGCCAATGTTGTTATCCAAGGTGTTGTGGATGATAGTCATATTAACTCCATCAGGGGTGACGAGTGTCGCGAGAAAGTCAACAGAGCTTTGCCTGCCGGAAAGGACGTTCGGGTTGTGCTGGATGTAGTCCTCCGTCATATGGTTCAAGAGGGCCTTTGTAGTATTCTTTTCAACGTAGAAGTCGTTGACAAAGTCGTTAAAGATCGCTCGCCGCTCCGCCGGACTCGCTGGGCGGGAAGGACAATTGGGTAGGCTCGCAGCTGTGGGTTGACAGTTGCCAATATTGGTGGCGCTAGCAAGAGCGCCGATTCTAAGGGCAACAGAGGTGAAACGCATTATTGGTCGCAAAGATGAGTTGTGTTGCGGTAAGGTCTAGTAAGTTCGAAAAGTTGCTGCGAGCAGGTTGTACACTGAGGTGATTATCGTGACGAGTTGGAGTCAAGTGTGAGATGAGCAAACATCAAAGACCAAAGGAAAGGCATTGAATTTATGCATTCATTCTGGGAGGTAATCAATGATCCCCTGAATTGTGGTCATGAGGTCTTTCGGCGACGGGGTCGAGTCTGGCGAGTATGTCGAAGCCCTTGCTTGTTACAGGGGTGACAATGTCAACTATCTACTAGGCCTTCTCGACGCCAAAAAGAGCTCGTGACACTCCCCGTGCTACATCGCATCGTCCAAATCATAGCTAGTATGTCTCTGAAGCTTACAAACATTGCTTTGACGGTAATATCGGTTCTACCAGGGGTTGGATGTGAACGACCTACCAATAACAACTATTTGATTTTGGCCTTGCGCCTTGCCAAAACAAGGGCGGGCAATACACATCGGTCCACTTCCGTTCCTACCGGAGGACCAATCCCAAGATGCCGACCCGTGCGCGCGGCAAAGAAAAGCTTGACGGTGTGCGAAGTGGGTCGCCATCGGACCGCCGATGACACCCGATCGCCGTCCCGGAACCGCCCCCTGACTAAAGGTCATGATTGATGACAAGATGATGGGACCTGTTTGATCCCGCTTCTTGGAAGGAATTCCTTGTAAGCCATTGGATGTTTGCACCATTTCTCAATTAATGCTTCTGGTCGCCCGGCTTTGTCATCTGTCTCTCAAGACCCAGGATTATCAACGTCCGGATCGCGAAGAAATACGCCAATTACGCCTAGATACGAAACCTCCAAGTCAGAATTGACAATTGACCCGCATGGATGGCATGAATGAACATTTGTCCAACCGACAGCCGCGTCACATGACGGGCCAAAATTCTTCGACGAAATTACCACATAGCATCGGCTCCTAAATAGGTACTCATCTTATGCACAGGGGATACCATTGTAAGTGTTGCTCTCAGTGACAACATTGAAGAGTACTTCGCAGTTGTGGCACAGCAGTGGAGGACTGTGGCGTCGAACACCCTCTTATCTCCGATCAAGTCCGAAATATCTCTACTCAGGCGTCGGTCGACTGTGCTCCGACAGTCTGAGGGGTAGTATCACGTGTTGTGGCTTGACACGATCCTCAGTGGGCCGAGACCTTGTGGAGGCAGGAATATCGGCATACATGATCCAGGAATATTGCCTGCAAGTATGAGACCTTGAATTGCCTTACGACTGGCGGCACGTAAGTATTGCGTTGTGCAGAGTCTTGTATCTTGTGCTGCTTGAAGATGCTCAACAATGCAACCATCAGGTCTATCTCAGCCGAAATGCCCAAGTACAGTGACAGTACGGGCGTGTGTCAACTGTCAAAAGAGAAAGAGCCGGTGCATGAGAGGCAGCGCGCCGAACGACCCTTGTTCTTATTGTTCCAAGACCGGAAAGACATGCAGCTTTGAGAGCCCACCCGATCGGACCCCTCTGACCCGGAAGAACCTGGACGCAGCCGAACTTCGGTGCACACAGCTCCAGAACCTGCTGCGATCGCTCAACCCAGATCTCGATATCGAATCGGCATTGAACCAACCCGGAGATCAACGGCTGGAAAATGACGATGGCCCCAATACCCCGGAAGAATCCGACGAAGTAACCCCGCACAGTTACGAATGGCATGAGGGATCTCTGTCACCTGAGTACAAGTCTTCGACTCACGAGAACGATGGCATGGCTATGCTTTCAAGTCACGACTCTGGATATCTCGGTATGGACATCTAGTTCATTGAAACTTTCTCTTCATCGTCTTAGGTGCTGATTAAAATGTTACGTCATAGGAAGCAGTTCTGGGTCACAACTACTCGGCGAGATCGATTCAGTCATACACGTATCGAACACGCCAAGGCCCAACCTATCGACATCACGTAAACGTCGGAGGCAATCATCAAATTCTAATGGGCTTCCACCTCCAGAACCGTTGGATCTGCCAGTATCGTACGTCGCAAGCCGCCTAATTGACGCCTACTTCCTTCTCTACAACAACTGCTATCCCATTTTGCATGAAAAGACCTTCCGAGAAAGGGTGGGCGCGGGACACCGGCAGCGCCTCATTCAGTCACCATGGCGCGTCGTCTATCATATGGTGCTAGCCATTGGACACTGGCTATCAAGTACTGAAACGGAGCATCTGCAATCCGGGCATTACAGTGCAGCGAGATCGAGCTTGTCGCTTCAGATGCTGGAGTCGGGGACGATTGAGACAGTGCAGGCGTTCCTCCTGATGGGAAACTACCTCCAGAAACGAGACCGAACCAACACAGGGTACAATTTCATTGGGTTGGCGTATCGAATGGCGCTGGGACTGGGCCTGCATCGTGAACCTCCTGGACCTGAAGACACCCTCGGTCACGAACGCCGGAGGCAACTGTTTTGGACAGTATACTGCTTTGAGAGCGGCTTCAACATTACAACAGGACGACCACCGACGATGTCGGATGACTTCATCGACACTCGGATCCCACGCAACATTGACGACAAGGTAAGAGTCAGTAGCATAACTTCAAACGTAACAGCACATGCTGAGTGTATAACGTAACAGGAGTTGTCGTTCAAAGCACCCGTTCCACCCCCAGTCAACTATCCGACTACCTATTCAGCGATAATATGCCAAGCTCAGCTGGCTAAGATTGCTGATGCCGTCTACCATGAGTTCCTCTTAGCAAAGACGGTGAGTACCAAGGTTGAGTACCGTGTGGCAGAAACCATGGAACGAGACCTCAATCGCTGGCGACAAAATCTACCCGCATACTTCCTCGCCACCGAATGCCCTAACTGGTTCAGGGCACCACGATCTGTTGTCCTCTGGAAAGAACAGAATCTCCGCATTCTTCTCTGGCGCGGGAGCCAGAAACACCACAGTTACCTCCCGACCAAGACAAACGCAGAGGAAAAGTGCCTTGAAATTGCGATGCAAAGCATCCATGATATCGCCACATTCTGCATGACCAACGAAGCCAGTCTACACCAGGGCCTTATCTGGTACGCGACGTACTTCTTATTTCAGGCCACATTAGTACTGGAGGCCAATTATCTTACCGAAACCAGCCGGCCGGAGGAGGACAGGCTCGCATGGCAGCATTCCGTGTCGAAGGCGCGCGCTTGTCTCAAGACTCTGGAGCAGAGGAGCAGATCAGCGAAACGCTGCTTGGAGATGTTGGATCGCATTCACAGCCAGTTTCAGTTTCTGCCACAGCTTGATCTGGAGCTGGATCCAACTTGCTTTCAGGTGTCTAATCTGGGCCAAGATATTACAACAGCATACCCGGAGAGCAGTATCATACCGCCAGCTCGCGACTTCATGGAGCTACCAAGCGAGAATGACTTTGCGTTTTACGGGGAAAGTCAACCTGTGTTCGGGGACGATACGGCGGACCCGAGTCTGCGGATGTTGCTCAATGAGGCCTCGCTTGATTTCATGGACAACATGCCACTGGACCTTCTACTAGGTGACTGGACTACATAGTGTCAAAGATCAATGCGAACGGAAGCAAGCTGGAAACCAAAAGTATTGTCATGAGTTCATTGTAATATACTGGTGGTAAAGCATCGGAATTGAAGACCGATTACCTCAACAGACCTAATATGGTGTACCGCTACTGAAATTCGCTGCTGGCAGATGCCCGTGTCTTCATTTTGAACTCTATTGGGTCTTCCCTAGCCTGTCTATCTCTATCCAGTCCCATGATGCTTTCTTTAAGGCAAAACATAGCCTCCGTCGATAATTACATCGCTGCCTGTCATGTACGTGGACGCATCACTAGCCAGGTACAGATACAAGCCCTTGATCTCCTTCGTGTGGCCCTGTCTTCCCAACGCTGCCATGCGATACGCTTCTTGCAGTGCCAACGGACCAGCGCCCATCTTAGTGTCGAAGAATCCCGGGGAAACAATGTTGACCCTCGCGAACTCACGCCACTCACGGGCGAGAGACTTTCCGAAATGCGTCACATACGCCTTGGTGGCGTTGTAGACGGGCTGGTCAACGGGCACGTTGACGATGTGGCCGCTCATGCTCGATGTGATGATGAGGTTGCCGAAGCCCTGGCGGTGGAAAACTTCACCGGCGTACTTTGAGCAGTACACGATGCCGTCAACTACTCAATATGAGAAATACATATCATTTAATAGTTGATTGGGATGTTTGCCGAAACCTACCGTTGACAGACATCTGTTTCCTGTACTCGTCGAGAGTCTGTTCGAGGATAGGCTTGGAGATGGCCATTCCTGACACGGCGTTAGTCTTCTTTTGACGCTGATGTTGCTGCAGTGGTTCTCAACTCACCAGCATTCGCGATGAAAACATCAATCTTGCCGAAGTCTTGCAGCACCTTGGCGATAGTCTCTTGTACCTGGTTGGAATCCGAGACTGACAGGCATAGTTAGCAATTGGGTCTCTGGCTCTTCTTTTGTCGAATCTTGCTCACCGTCGACCTTGTATGCTGACGTCTTCACATTATGTGTGCTTGCTAGGCCTTTCGACTTCTGAATTGCCGCATCATTTCTATAAAGATGTCAACGCCCTGCTTCCCGTTTATCGAGTTTGCTGAAAGCTTACGAGTTGTACCACAACGCAACGTTGCCTCCAGCCTCGGCCATAGCCTCTGAGACGGCATATCCGATACCGTCTGCGGCACCCGTGACGACAATGACCTTGCCAGTCACTTTGAGCTGTTCCAGAACGTTGGAAGGCGTGTTGGGGAACGGCCTGGGGAAGCCCTCGCGGGTCTTCTGGCAGTCATCGTTGGACATGGACATGTTGGCGTTATTTTTGAGGATACCCGGATTGAGTTACTGTGACGAGAAATCAATACAACCTTTGTCAAAGTAATGAGAGTACGTCGCTGTAATGAGTGAGCTGGGTTGAGACGTGGCATCGGCCACTCCGCTCCGCATCGGTGTGCTGTCCTCCGAAGGAGGGGATTCTTGGTGGGGGGCGGGGGAGCGGGGCCGGCGCCCAGAATTGAATCATTGGGGCGCATGTCACTGTCGGCTGGGCCAATCCCGACAGGCAAGGAGACCATTTCGTTGGACTTGAAAGTCCCTCCTGACGTCATAATATCCATTTGGAGGAGCAAGATATCTCTCAAGGTGCCAGAGAGATTGACTAATTGATTGGATGATGCTCTTGTCGTTAACACAAAAGACAGTTGGAATACTTACGTGACGATCATGGATTGTCCAGCGAACGAAGCACCTCTGAATCTTATGCTCAAAAGATGTTGTCGCGGCAGTGAAGGATGTAGTTAGGAGAAAACTTCATACTTGGTGCTTTGGAATCCAAATAAGGCGATGACATGATGTTCGCTATTGAGTCTTTCCATTCCCTTAGGTCGCCTTTCCCCCCTCTCTTAAGAAACAATCTCTAGCATAGTCTCGAACAACTCATCCGAGTCTTGGCATAGAGGGCTTGCCATAGCGAGAGCCTCTTTCGCGTCCACGGGAGGATAAATCAGCGTTTGATTTTTGTATGTTTTGACTCGTTTTGCAATGTCTCCGCTCAGTCTGACCTTTCTTTCCCATCCCGCACCAATGACTGCTCCCCAAGAACCCAGGTCAAGACAGCAGTTGTATGCAGGCTGCGAGTACGCTATCTTGGGTTCTCCAAGTAACGCTGCGGCGGCGTTGTGCCCAGACACGCGACCAAGCTGAAGAGCATGCTGACAGGACATGAGCGCATGGTGACCGCTCGAATCTGCGATAGCGTAGGCGACATCGCCTATTGCGAAAATGCTCTTGTTCGTCAAGATTTGAAGATACGTGTCGACATGCAAGCGACCAAGAGAGTCTCTGGGCCCCGCTATCTGCTGCACAAGGGGGGATGCTCTCATTCCGGCAGTCCAGACCACGGTCTTTGCGGCGATGCGTTCGCCGGAGGCAAGGATTACCCCTTCTCCATCAACTGTTGAGACTGCAGATCCAAGTTTTACTTCAACATGCAGCCCTTCAAGGGCTTGCTGGATGATTGGACGAGGTCCGGGTCCGAGTTCTGGACCTACTTCGTCGGCAATTTCCACCAAAACAATACGCCGCTTTTCAATATGGGCAAGACGCTTCGGAAGTTCCGTCGCGAGTTCGATGCCCGTGAAGCCAGCACCGCCAATGACAACGGTGTCACGAGCTGCGCTCTGTTGGTATGATGCGAGGCCATGTAGATGACACTCCAATCTGGCCGCTGCATCAACCGTGTCAATATCGAATGCATGCTGCTCAAGTCCGGTGATACTCTGGGGCTTGTTGAGAAGGCTCCCTGCCGCAACGATGAGGCGAGTGTAGTTGACTGTGATATCCTGCCCTGTCGGCGTGTGGACCCGCACACTTTGTTGCATGCCGTCAATCGATTCAGCACTTCCCTGGACAAAGTCGATACCAACTGACTGGAAGAGCGTTGTCAATGGATGGCACATGTTCGCGGCGTTGCTCTCATAGAGCCTCGGTCGAATCGCCAAAACCGGCTCTGGCGCGATGACAACAACTTTGACCTCGTTCCCCTTGTCTTTGAGGTAGATGAGACGGGTTGCTGAGAGGGCACTCCACACTCCTGCAAACCCAGTTCCGATAATCACAATTGATTTTGACATGATGAGGAGGCTTGAGTAGTTTATGCGTATTGAATTAGATGTGAAAACATACACCTAGTTCGGTATGCATAGCTGATTATCGCGTTCCAAGAATTTTACTTTTATGATGTTTTGGGATACCCGGTTATCCTAAGGAACCATGAAAATTCGAAAGCAAACCCCATTTTAATCCGAGTGTTTCACCCGGTGCTGCTCTTGGATCTTGGGCTGTATCAAACATGGTGCTAGGTAATGAGCGGTCACTCGGATGCCTTTGTCATCATCACGGGTTCTCGTCGAATACCCGCGCCGCTATGCCGGATCCAGTACCCGGATACCCGGATACCCGGATACCCGCGTCACCGCCGTTCTCATTCGTCCAACCCACCAATTGCTAGACCTGACATGTCTCTACAATGGATCATACCATGGATCCGACCAACACCTCGACGCGCCAGACGCGGCCAGAAACACGATCCTCTCTCGCATGTTTGGCATGTCGATCAAAGCATCTGAAGTGTGACGGCAAGCAACCTCAATGCAGCAGATGTATCGAGTTCCAGAAGCAATGCGATTTTGCCCCGTCGCGAAGGGGAGGATTAGACCGCGCCGCTTTCGCGCAGAGACGCAAGAGACTTGCCGCCGAAGTACATGAGTCCAGTTCCAATGGAGGCTCGACACCTCACCTGGAAGACCTTGGCCAACATCAATCGGAGGACGCGTCGGCTCAACTACAGGGCTGGGAGTTGTTCGACGGCATTAGGTTTCTTAACGGGGCAACGCTCGGGGATGATTCATTGCAGTCCATCTTGGGATCATCACTCCAAAGCCATGCTGGAGACCTCGAGACCGACCCTTTGATCATATCCTACTACAAGAACTTCCATCAATTACACCCGTTCCTCCTACCACGAGCGGCCCTCCTCCGACTTATCAAGGACCCTCCATCAACCCTCAATTTCAAAGCACTGGTACCAGTGATGCGTCTAATTGGCAATATCTATGCTGCACAAGGATGGTGTATCTCGCTCAAGAACCAGGCGGAAGAAGGCCTGTTGCAATTATCGCCAGAGAATCCAGTACTGGTCCAGGGTCGTCTGCTTTACTCCATCGCATTATTTTGGAATAACTTCAAAGACGAAGCAAAATATCAAATCGACTGCCCAGCACAGGCCGCAGAAGGTCTACGGATGAACAAAAGTGAATTCTCAAGACAACATGGCGTTGGGGAGCCAGTCCTAGAGGAATCAAGGAGACGAACATGGTGGATGCTTTTTATCATTGATGCATACTATGCAGGGACCCTGGGAACTATGAACTTCAGAGTTGGGAACATCGAGACGACAGTCGAGCTCCCTTGCGAGGAGATAGGATACGAGTCAGAGGTCAGCAACTGCGGTCACCCGCAAATTATGTCCCCCGCAAAGCTAACTTCCATCAGGCCATCCCTCAACCGCAAACTTTGGAAGACTTCGACTCCAGAGAGTTCGCTCCCGATACGGTCACTTTCTCTTCCTTCGCATACCTCATCAGCGCTGTGTGATGCGCAGCGTTGGCGATATCTACCGTACCTAAGGTCGCCTCGAAGGAAGACTCCGCACAAGTGATCCACACAGCCGACTCTATCATCGACGCATGGTCTCTGCTCCTTCCGAAGGAGCGTAGAAATGTCATGTCGCAAACAGGACAGATTGATGAGCTCATGTTCCAAGCACATCTTCTGATCGGAGTGTAAGCTAGTCTCTTGTACTCTCGCTGTCGATCGTCCACTAACACTAGACGTAGAGCGAGCATCGGCCTCCACAGACTTCTATCTGACCTGAGATTCAATCCTGTGGAGGACGTCTCGAGCTGTGCACGAGAGCCACCTGTCAATAACCCGTAATCAGACCTGATTAATGTGCATACTGTAAGGGTACTACGAGCAGTTGAGTCGCAAATTCGTCTTCTGGCATTGCCATCAAGACCATTCCACCACACGCCTTTCACAACCTGCATGGTTAGTGAGGGAACACTTGCGCTTCATTCAGCTTGCAACTTCTTATTGCAGGGAAAGCAGCTAGCAGTTGCGAGAGATCAAATTCGGCTGACTATTAGATGCCTGAAGGCGTTGGGAGAGTTTTGGCCAAGGACTGCTAAGAACGTCGGGGAGATACAAACCATTGCCCGCCATGTTCTTGGTTTGAAAACGAAGACAACGAATAGCGGTAGCACACAGAATCTGGATAATGCGGCCATTGAGTCAGACGGGAGGGCTATTGCAGGCTTTTGGCATAACGACTCAAGCGATGAGAATGGTATACTCTCGTCTCTAGGATCTATGGAGGATGTCTGCGGATGGTATAGTCAAACGGAGTTTGGGCCTGGTCTCGCCCAAGGACCCGAGCATGAAACCTAATGCAATCTACAGATGGAGCCCCTCATTCATATGTTAGTTTCCAGTGTATCTGGCTGCTTGGGGTCTTTTGAGTACGGACACAATACCCCTAAATGATACAGCGTCACTCAGACCCGATTTTGACGTTCCTCGAAGCGTCAAGAAACATAAATATACGATTCAATTCAATTATGAGAGGAATTAATATCAGCGAAGAAATATTTGATTTTTGAACTCGAAATGGCATCGGAAAGCCTCTATCTACCCAACATTAATCAAGGAGAAGACAAAGTTTTTTTTTCGGTCCCACGTATATCCACTGTCGTCACTGTCATCGTTGGCGCATCTGCTGCCTTGCCAACAGATGTGATGAAGATACGGTCTGAAATCCCGATCGATCACTCTCTCCATGTCCGTTCATCGGTGTCGTCTATGCGCGTTATTCATCGTTTTAGCAGCTCTTGATGGCGCCGTATCTATTGTGCGTAGCATGCCAGAACGAGGACTTGATCATGCCGCTGGAGCAGACAATCGTCGTGGCGAACCACATGTAAACCTCGTTTCCTCCAAATGGCGCGCCACAGCCGTTTGGCTTCTGAACAGTGCAACCGGGCCAGCGCTTCAAGCTCTCCCACAGCAGATGGCATACAGCGGGAGGATCATCGACGTCGCTGATCTTGATCTCCCAAAATCTGGTTGCCGCATTTTCGGACACTGAGCATCCGGTTTCGGCTGAGGCGCTACCGATAAAACTGGTGATGGCAACAGCACCGGCGGTAAGGATAGCGGAGATCTTCATGTTGCTGATTTTGGTGGTGAAGGTAGTGAGTGGTGGCGAAGTGTGAAAGAGCGGACCGACGTGGGTGAGTGAGATTGAAGACCAAAGACGACACTACTGGGACTGTGTGATGAAGGTGATGATTCTTTCTGCTTGGAAATGGCGATGACCCGAGATGCATTTATATGTTGGGTCCGCCATCTGGGCATCTCATGTTCTCACGAGCGCCCAGTGTTTGTTAGTAGAGTTTGCCGTTGTTTTCGAGTATCCAAAGGGATAAGGTGGCGGGAGACTGGATACACGAGAGAGTCTTGAGAGAGACGCCCTCGCCATATTGCGAGATTGCTATCTGTGCAACAACTGTTTTCCTCGGGCAAGAGAAATCCAAGCCTCGCACAAGACAAGTATTCTCTGTTCGGGCATTTGCGGACATTCTCAGTTTACCACCTTCTGGCCGTGTCCCAGTTGGTGATACGCTGCATCCGTCTAAAGCGTGCCTGATGCCCCCCTTTCTTGCGTGGTACATGCCTTTTGGGGATTGGACGTTTTCAACTCAACCTCTGTCGCACAATGGGCCAGTTTGCCTCATGCCACTCAGCTTTAACCAAACTACGCACGGAACATCTATCCGTTCAACGAGCAAACAAGGCCAAGACGTCCCACAGATGGCCCGCGTTCATCGCGCCCGTTGCTGCTTTGCGGAGTACGTAGCACAATGGCCCCTAGTTTTGCAATCCCCATTTAGAAATCCACGTGATGATTCTACCCCCGGCTAGGTTCTTCTTTCACTTGGTTGAATTACATTTATCATGGGGCACGGATTGTTTTGCGGACTCGGCGATTTATCAGTTCCGATCGTTTTCGCGACTTTGTTCATTACATCCCATGTATGCTTATCAAATTATCACAAGATTGACTGACGATGATCCTTCCCTGGATTCGATGTGATTGCAGAGTTGATAAGCAGGACACATGGTGGAATCGTTTTCGGAAAATCGATATCCACAAAAGGATCGAGGTTGGGGTCGACGACCATGGGTCGGACACTCCAGTCAAGATAATCCACCTCAAATCGAAGCGATTGTTTTCGCGAAGCAGATTCGTCATGTTTCGTTTTGGAACCTTAGCTATAAGTGCTGCGATGCAAATATTATACTACTACACATACTATGGACCCAATACGTTGGAGGCCATTGAGGTGTATATTAAGTCCGTAGTGTATTTCCTGTCTTTGTCGGAAATCGACTGAACACGAGCGGTATCCCCGAAGCAGTTGATTGAATTGTCGGAGGCGGCTCCGAGCCTGAGCCGGGAGCTGACAGACAGCCCCCTCTCACGAAGCTTAGCCAATGTCAACCAGGGGGCTGGAGAGTCCCGCCGACTCCCACGTCCGGCGGACTTCCCACGGAAACTCTAATTGATTGATATTCGACTTGTTGCCACGCAGTGTGTGTCTTTGTGAACTGCATACGTATGGCGGGACACGTGTGCACGCCAATGTGCTGGCAGCGCTCATCAAGGAGCTTCTGCGCCGGTGCCAGCGTCTGTGCCCGCAATTTGTCAATCTCGCTACCTGCCTCTCACCATCTCGCCAATCTCAGACCAGTACAGAAGCATAAGGTGCTGACTATGAAAATAGGCGCTTCGAAACTCAAAACTTGTGTTCTTGCAAATCTCTCCAGGGTTGTCATCTCAGTCGCACGGAGATAACCGTCCACGGTATCCTCGTGACCGTCCAGGGTTACCGGTGGAAACCCTGCAAGTCACAGCCCTCTCGAAAGCGGCGCTTTTTGTACGCCTTGGGCCCGACTTCATCGCGATGAATGCTAATTAGCCTCTTTTCTAGCAAGATTGTCAATGTCTGATATCGCTCTCGGGTCAACACAGATGATTTTCGCAGCTTTGCAGGGCACATTGACTACTACTATGTGAGTCGACCCTTCTCTGTCAGGCGCCCGCATGCCGATCACATAGTTTGAAGACAGTCATTTTTTAGTCAATTCACTCTGCCAAGAAGAAGAAACTAGTAGCCCTATCTGAAAGTTAATGAGCGATATACGGCGTATTGCGTGAGATTGTAAAATTCTGGCGGTTAAATCGTAAAACTCATCAGATGAACGTCGGTTCGATGATAACTGGATAACCCCTGCGCGCCATGTGGTTGCCGCAGACGATGGGAGTCGTTCTGCCCGAACCTTTACGTGTAAGGCGACGATGGCTGACTCGCGACGGTGCTGTTTTGTTTCTTTTCAAGAAGGAGAAAACTTCCCCCACGCGGAGAGAAGAAGTAACAGCACTCCACCAAGTCCAGTGACAATGACGTGACGATCCTTGCCGCCTTCTACCATCGTTCTGGAATTTGAGCATTTTGTAAGGATATCGCCAGTTCCAGTAAACATGTCAATAACTTTCAACAGGCAAAACCCTCCATGATGGAAACCTTATTGTCCGAAAGTCCGTTCGCCCTCCGCAAAGAACGACAACTAACAACCCAAGGGCAGCATTTCTTCTGAGGCTCGTTTCAAATGTCGGCGAAATCCTACTTAACAGAGCCGTAAATCGGCCATTCTCTCCACCAAGGCCACTTGTTCTCCCGAACCAGGGTTCTTCAACGGTCCGCTCCACTAATCAAACTTTATTTGATCGCGTGGCCCCTCGGACTATGGGTTTTTTTCTCCCTCCAGACCCCCTTTTCCCATCACATTGGATCGCTTGCGACCTTCTGATGCCGTCTACCGCCGATTTTGGAAAGTCTTTTGAAGCGATGTAGCATCGAAACAACCACGGCGACCAACGGTACGAAAAGAGTATCAAACGTCTGCGTCTTCATGTTTCCTCTGGCCCCCACACAGGCCGCGCGCACCGGCAGCTGGGGTAGGCTGGTCTGCAGGCACAATGCCGAAGATGAAATCGGACCCCTTCGAGGGCTAATTGCACGAATTCGGCCTGTCGACCGACGCCGAACGATCCGAATCCCTGGCGGAACTGGGCTCCCAGGCACAAATTTTGTGCGTTCTTGGCAGGGTCTGTGTCTTGGCATCTCTCAATGCCCTCATCTCTGGGCCGTTTTTGAGTTCGGTGCATCTGGGACATGGTGAGGCTTAGGCGCCACTAGCACTGCCGACCTGCCACTTTCTGAGCTTGAATGATGATGATTGGCATGGATTTCCCGGCATCCCGTACGCCATCCCGCGATACAAACTAGCTCTAAGCTGCGCCCGTTGGGCTCTCCCTGCTAGACATGCCCAATCCTACCCCGCGGACATCGAGCGGACATCGCTTATTGATGTTTGCCGCTCGCGACTATTAGTAACACAATCCCTTCGTCCAAGACTTCCATCGTGAACCAAAATGCTCACCTAAAACACTCTTTTCACAATACGGACTTGCGTGGAGGAAGGATATCTCATGGACCGAGTCGGCGGGCACGACCTCACGATAATCTAATACCGATCCCACTCAACACGTCAGCTGCTCGACCATGTACAGCCGCAACCCAACCCTCGCGCCATTACCGACTGTACTCCAGAACGGACTTAGGGCAGTCACCGGACTCGCCTTCCTCTCGCTTGTATCATCTTTCGCTCTGTTCGTCTATCTCAGCGGGAGGTTGATAGCCTGGTACATCAGATCGAATCCGAAGAATCCGCAGAGAGAAGCGGAGAACGGGACCAGGGGTGCTCTTCCCTGCGAGGTTGGCGCCCAGTACTTCGGAACGGCGGACCAAGCAAGGAAAGCACCGAACCAGGCTCTCGTTCTTGTCATCAACGTTCTCTTTGCAGACGTACTACAAGCCTGCGCTTTCTTCCTGAATATCGTTTGGGTCATAGAGGACCGGATAACCGACGAGTCACCGGCATGCTGGGCTCAAGGGTGGTTCATCTCGACGGGTGATCTGTCGTCCCTCACCTTCCTCACGGCCATCGCTGTTCATACCTACATCACTCTCATTTTGGGGCGCAAAGTACCGACAAAAGTTTTCTATGCTGTCATTTCCTTCTTGTGGTTTGCCGTTTTGTTTTTATCGGTTCTGGGAGTTATCATTACGAACAATGGAAAGGGGGTTGGCGGCTTCTACGTTCGTGATACTGCTTGGGTAAGTTACTGGTCCTATCCTCCAATAGCATAGCCGCTGGCTAACAATGCGCACAGTGTTGGATCAGTTCTGCTTACGAGCCCATGCGTTTCTATCTTCACTATCTATGGATGGTCATTCTGCAAGTTGTCGGGACTGTCTCCTGGGTTCTCGTTTTCGTGCACTTCTACCGAAGGGCAAAGGCACTCAAGCTGTCCAAGAAGTCCGGCGAAGAAAGCAGCTCCAACAACAGTGTCCTCAGTCCGACAGGAGTTGCCCCGCGAACGTCTGAGGGCATCAAGTCCGAGGTGCACAAGCGAATTCTTTTCTTACTATACCCCCTGATTTTTCTCATTTGTACGACACCGCTGGCAATTGGCCGCATGATGGGAACCCGCGGTGTAAAGCTCTCGCCGGAGTATCTTTGCTTCGCTGGAGCCATGATTACTTCCAACGGTTGGCTCGACGTCATCCTCTTCTCGACGACCCGACGGGCCGTCCTTTTCCATACATCTCCCGACGACCAAAACCTCGGAATCGAAACCTTCAACCTGACACCACTCGGCCAACAGTTCGGACATAGGGCGTGGATCACTTCGGGATCGAAAAAGAAACAGAATGGCGTGTTCCGCAAACCGTCGCGGTGTCCCCGACGGGCGTCCGTGGGTAGCCATGAAAGGAGCGAGAGTATGACCTCGCTACATGACCGTGATCTAGCGGGACTCAAAGGCATTCAGATGGAGACTGTCACCCGCGTATTTGTGGAGGTTGAGTCTCCTTCCGAGGAGAATGGTTACCCTGCGCGCAGCTTGGCTTCGATGCCATCTGTCGACAGTGTTGGTCCAAGGGTTGCTCAAAGCATGGACATCGTAAGATGAATGACGACAAATGAAACATAGAAAAAATATTCAAAGTTCAATTTCAGAGTTCTGTGGCGCTCTAGCCCCTTCAATGATCTATCGGCTAGGTCCATCGTGCCATCACCTGAAGGAAAGACGCTAGTGATGATCGGTGTGACTCATTTGCCGGAATGCATGGTCTTACTTGAGAGTTTCTACCCAATGTTGCTAGACTTCACGTAGAAAGAAACCATACACTCTGTCAGAGCCAATTTGCCAAATCAAGACCTTCCTGGCAGCAGAGATCTAGACGACACGCAATGAGTCCAACTCCCAATTTTGGCCATAACGGCCCTGGCCCTCACCTACCGTACCGCCAAATCCGGGCTCACTACAACGACGAGACTATTACAGTCTACCAAGCCTATAACTCATCCATTGCAGCAGCAGCTGTTGAGGCTCAACGACTGGATGCCTCGCCAAGCTTCAAGCTCACTAGAATGACATGGATCAAACCCAGTTGGAACTGGATGCTTTATCGTTCTGGATACTCTTACAAGGACCCTGGCCAAGAGCGTATTTTGGCTTTGAAGATGACACGCGAGTTTTTCGTCGAACTCCTTCGCAAGGGAACGTTGTCACACGCTGCAGCTGAGCAGGACGGCAAGAAGGTTCGGATTCAGTGGGATCCAGAACGCACGGTGCGACTGGGCAAGCTGCCATATCGAAGCATTCAAATCGGAATCCCTGTGGGAATTTGCCAGACTTGGGTCGAAGACAGGATCGTGGGGATTGAGGATGTCACTGGTCGTGCGAGGGAACTGAAGAGAATCTTGGATGAACACCCTGGGATTACCGATGCAGAATTGGTCGAATTGGGATTGGTGCCCTCAGAAAAGGAGTTTGTTGTTCCTATCGATGTGCAGGAAATGTTAGAGATGACTCCGGTTCATGGTCACAAAGGCCATGGTCAGTAATGGGCTATTCCGCAGTGGCTATTTACACAAGAACTGAAAAAGGCTTCCCCACCTCTGTGGGCATGAAGCTTATGCAACTGATCAGACGGCGTGTTAAGACGATTTAAGTTGATAATAATGACAATTCCTAGTGCCAGGAGGCACTACTGGTCCAGTCAGTGTCTGAGGCTGTGGACTGACTTTTATGAGACTTTCAGCCTGCCAAATATTCAGTACTAACTCTCAACAACGACTTACCAGAGTCCCCCATGACCGGAGTGGAGCGAATAACTCACCCATATAGCCCTTTATCACGATTTAACGGCGACACTACGTGACAAGAGAGGGGGATCTGCAAGTTACACAACGTAACACTGTTTTGCATGAGTTATGTCAGACGGGCGGGGCTTGAGGGGGCATCCTGCAGCTATATAGGTTGGATGATGTTGATCGCCGTAAGCTTTGCTTTGCTAGGTTCGGCGAGGAGTCAGCAAGCTTCTTCATCGTGCTCTCCAGTTTTTCCTGCTCCTGCAACTGTCTTTTCTATATCAGGATTCTCAGACAGCATCTATTACCTACTCTCAGTATCAAAGTACTGATGCCGAACACTCTTGAATCGCTAAGGACTACATGTGATGGTTCGAAAAGGCGGTCAGAAAGTAAAGACAGGATGTTTCACCTGCAAGTAAGTATCAAGGAGCTCTCGTCATATCATACGCTAAACGCCGACAGATCTCGAAAGATAAAATGCGACGAAATAAAGCCGGACTGCCAGAGGTGCACTGTCAGTGGCCGGCAATGCGGCGGGTATCCTTTGCCGAAGAACAGCTTCCGACCGCATCAGCTACAGCCTATCCGAATGTTCCCAGATAACATCAGTCAAAGCGAAAACCGCGCAATCCGATTCTTCTCTGAGATAGTTGGACCGAACCTACCGGGACCAACAGACTCGTACTTTTGGACACATCTTGTGCTTCAATCAAGCAGTTGTGAGCCGGCAGTAAGGCACTCACTTATCGCCATTAGCTCGCTCTACGAAGAGATCAGCAAGGCCAGAAGCAGCCTGACTTGCAAAAAGCCCAAACCGCTTACTCGAAACCTTATGGCTCTGACACATTATAATGCGGCGATCAAAGAGCTCATAAACATCAAAGATCAGGGGCTAGTTCTGTTGATTTGTGTACTCTTCATCTGCATTGAAGTTGTGCAATCAGACAGGGATGCTGCTCTTCGACATTACAGACACGGGATCGCCATTCTTCAATCGTTAGATTCTAGATATCCCGCGTGGATTGATCAGTGGCTTAGGCCGCAGTTCCACCGACTTCACACCTTGCAATATTTCTTCGGCGACAGATCTGAGTCGCCTGATTTGAATGACATGTTGAGAAAGACAACAGTCTTTTTTTCCACTCTGAAGGAAGCGGAAGCATCGATTGACGACATTTTTAATCGCTCGTTTCAACTTGTACGCCGCGGCGCCAACTACCGGGTCCGCGCTCAGCAGCACAAGCAGCCCAATTCGGAGCTTCTGCAAGAGCAAGGAAGACTAAAGCATCTGCTCAATGTCTGGTACACCGTATTGAACAATCTGGAAGCAAAGTCGGGCGACCAACCCGTGCATATCACTGCTGTTCAGCGTGCCTATTTGCTATCCAAGTACAGGCTTTGCCGCATTTGGGCGGCAATGGCTTTCAGCCCGTTCGAGACGGACTACGATCAATACGAGGACGATTATCGACGAATGATCGAGGACTTGCAGCAAGCGGCTGAGGAGCGCAAAAGGAGCAAGAGCCGCAGCAACTTCGAGTTCGACATGGGGTTCATGGTTCCCATCTTCTTCATGACTATCAAATGTCGATACCTTGATTTGCGGGTTCTGGCATTGCGCTATTTGCAGATATTTGCAGCGCCCCGGGAGGGTCTATGGGAGAAACGTGGGATGTCTAACCTTGCGCGTCGAATTATCGAGATTGAGCATGGGTTTCTCCTCGATAGAGATGGCCAGCCACCAGCTAACCTCGGATTCGCGTGTCGGGAGCTGCCTCCAGACGAGAAGAGGGTTGTTCATGTTATTACTGGGTGGGCGGGAGAGCATTCGGATGGCTTTTGTGGGCAGAAATTGCAAGAGGATGGTGTTTTATTTGTGTTCAAAAGCCCTGATGGCGGCCTTCTTTTCCGGCCCGAAGTTCTTGAGGCGGAGCCTGCTGCTCTGCCAGCCTGGAGCCCAGAGGCAACAAAGAGAGAAGTATTGCCACGGGCGTCTTGAACTTAGAGGAACAATCGTCGTCACCAATTTAACTAAACCGGGTGGAGGAAATGTTATCTTGACATTGTGACAACCTCCTTCAAATAATGCCTAGGTCACCCGACCAGCGAGGAGCTGGAGCGGAAGCTGTCCGGAGATTTGGCACGTCTCCGAAAGTGGGGCCGATCTGCCGGAGTTTAGTGCCCAATCCGTGGGTGCCTTACCTCCGGGCGACGCAAGGATCCGGCTGGTTCTCGGCACGAATGCCATGCATGCGTACTGAGTCACTCACCGAAAACATGTTCCCAAGCAAATAGTGGGATCTCCCCGTCCAGGCAGGTCGTTCCGGTGGAACTTATGTGTGGGGAGCGCCTTTCCACCGGACACTAGTAAATCCAATGCTTTCAGCATTCACTTCCACGCCGTGACTGTGAAAGAGGCTGCTGAACGGGTATTTGCATATGCGCGCCCGTAATTATCTCTGATGTGTCATCGGCCCTCAACAAGCTTTAGATAGAAAGATAGCCCCGAAAATGGAATTTGTAGCCGCTCGAGATAACTTTGTCTTGCCGGCAAAGTTTCTTTTAACCGAAGCCTGCGTCGGTTATGAGGGGTCCAGAACTCAATCTTGAGGCTCCGGGGCGTTCCCCGATTGCACATATGCTACTACTGTGTAGCACTGCATCGACGGGCACACCGCTTCGCAACATACACGCGTATGAGCTGACAGGCGGTGGCATCGTGCTCAAGAGGAGAATTGTTGTTCCAACATATGGTTGAGTGGGATTTGTCCACCACGGAGAGAAATTGCCTGCAAAGGATCCGGGCGTTGCATTCAACCCTGCCGCCTGCTACAGGGGGTCGGTCGGGTTGTGGGTCGCGTCAGCTAGTTGCAGCAGACCGTGGATCTTGCCGGACTGCTAGATTGAACTGCAGGAGTTTCGGGGTCTTCTATGCGATTCTATTTCACAGTTGATCCCGCTAGGTCTCGTTGATGGATTCTCAATGACACCAGTGTAAACTAGGTATGAAGCTCGATCGTCTCGTGAATATCATTGGGGCTGGAAACTCAACTGGATGACCGATGACGTTAATGGGAATAAAGCACCTTTCGGCAATAGACGACCCCGAGCTCAACGGTGGTTGATGGATTGCACCGGGTTTCTCTTCTCATTGGCCGAAAGCTCTGGAACGCCTACACCATTGAGTCATGGGAAGATCTGGCTGGCTTAACCCCGTGTCGTGCTTCCGACGGCTTCAGATGAAAGCACGAAATCGAGGGCTTGAAGCGGGATCGCCACCACGCTAAAAGAGCGGTCGAGACGGCGCTCCTTGTTCCCCACTTGCGCAGAGGAATATGGATTCCGTCGGCCAGGTGCCATGGGAAAACGAGCCTAGACCCTTTCCGTATTAATAATGGCTCTCGCTAACTGTCTTGAATGCACATGCAAGCTCCCGCCGGCTAGACGGTGCACATTGTTGGGCTGTATGTCATCACCTGCAGTATGCGTGGGGTTTTACCCCGAGATAAGGGTTGCATCTCGGCCCCATCGAATCTGTTGTTTGGTCAGACATCTGTTCCACGGAGCTTTCTAGGATGCATTTTTTTTCACAGGTTACGTCTCCACCGCCATGCACAAACAACTGCTGCCCGACACGAGGGCGCAGGCAGTGTCATACCCTTTCTAGTAAATCCGAAAGCTCTTCACAAACGGGGAACATGAATTCCCCCCCAAAACACTCCGGTGCAGATGACAAATGAGACTGCCGTGGAGCGTATGCCGGCCGCGAGTACCCTAATGGCAACGGCGCCATCCCGTGTTTAGTGTAAGAGTGGAGCAAACCTTGGTCTCATAGACTCGACTTTTAACACGCACTGCTCTCCTCGTCATCAGTGCAGTTGTTGCATGCTGTTTTCTTACTTTCTGGTGTCTTGTTGCAGTTGCTCTGGCCCAACCATAATTCATCGACAGCTATCGAGTTCACTGAACTGTCACAGCTTCTTTTTCAACTACCCTATAGACAAAATTGATACCCTACTTGGTTCCAGATACCCTTATTCCTTTACTTATCCAACCATAGACTTTCGGCATCATGACCGGTCCGTTGAGGCCCGAGGAAGACGGCCGCTGGGGAGAGAATGCGGCCGGAGACATCTCCATCAACGCTGCACTTGATGAGTACCACGGTCTCGAGAAGGAGCTTTCATCAATACAACATCGTCACTCCACGGCCGCACACCATTCAGAACCGAAAACCCACGAGCGCGATGTGGGAGGTGAGAGCGACTCAACCATCGCGCCAACCGAGTCCGGCGATAACTCGTTCGATCTCCCGGACTTTCTCAGGCGGGGGATCATGGACATGCGCACACCAACGGGAGGACCAACGAAGAAGCTAGGAGTCTCATTCAAGAACTTGACTGTAAAGGGGATCGAGTCATCAACCAAGCAGGCCGTCACATTTCCTCGGGATCTGCTCAACACATTTGGTCCCGACTTTTATCACTTCATGACGGGATTCTTTCCGAAACTCAAGATTCACAAAGAGCCTACCGTCGACCTCATTCGCAACATGACCGGGACAGTGAGACACGGAGAGATTATGCTGGTTCTGGGTCGGCCAGGTTCTGGATGTTCGACATTTCTTAAGGCCATCGCCAATCACCGGGACGAGTACGCCGAAGTTGACGGAGAGGTGTACTACGGGGCGATCCCGGCTGAGGATCAGTTGCGACTTTTCAGAGGAGAGGTGGTCTACTGCGAAGAAGACGACAGGCACTTCCCCTCGCTCACAGTGTGGCAGACGTTGTGGTTTGCGCTGAAGAATAAGACGAGGAAGAGGGAACAGTGGACAATCCCCATCATTCTCGACTCACTTCTCCAGATGTTCGGTATTGACCACACCAAGAACACTCTTGTTGGTGACGAGCACATTCGAGGTGAGTCCATTTTGATGCACCACATCTAGAAATGGTGCTGACCAACTCTAGGTGTTTCTGGAGGAGAGCGCAAGCGTGTAAGTCTGGCCGAGACATTGGCCACACGAGCGTCCGTCGTCTGCTGGGATAACTCCACGCGCGGCCTTGATGCCAGCACTGCTCTCAGCTTCGCCAAGTCCCTCCGAGTTTACACCGATGTTAGCGGCCGCACGACATTGGTTACCCTCTACCAGGCAGGCGAGTCAATCTATGAATTGATGGACAAGGTACTCGTAATAGACGACGGTCGCATGTTGTTTCAAGGCCCAGCGAATGAGGCAAAGAAGTATTTCGAGGATTTGGGATACCTATGTCCCCCAAGACAGTCAGTCTAACCAATAATAACCTTTGAGCTTCATGAGCTAATCCTTGCATCTTAACAGGACTACTGCAGACTTTCTGACCTCGATCGCCGACAAGAACGCTCGTCATTTCCAGCCTGGACGCGAGGGATCAACCCCCAAGACACCCAAAGAGCTTGAGCAAGCCTTTCGAGGGAGCGAGCACTACCAACGATTGCTTCAAGATGTTGAAGAATACGAGCGAGACAGCAAGTCTACGAACAGCGAGAAGCATCGCATCTTTGAGGAAACGGTCAAAGATGGTGAGATTTGCTACTCTCAGATTGAATCAAGTATGGATCGATGACTGACAAAACAAACAGCCAAGAGCAAGACCGTTGTCGGGGACTCAGTTTATACCGTCTCATTCTTGAAGCAAGTGGCCGCATGCACGAAGCGGCAAGCCTGGCTGCTCTGGGGCGACCGGAACTCCTTCTACACCAAACTCGTCATCATCATTGCCAACGCGCTCATCGTCTCATCGTTATTCTACGGCGCCGGACAAGACACATCGTCGGTCTTTGCCCGTGGTGGCGTCGCCTTCTTCTCGATTGCCTTCATCGGGTGGCTCCAGTTCGCTGAACTCCTCCCCGCGGTTTCAGGACGTACCACGATCGAGCGACAGCGAGTCTTCGCCTTCTATCGACCCTCTGCCGTCGTAATCGCAAGAATGCTCCTCGACTTTCCCCTCATCCTGATCATGACGCTACTCTTTAGTATTCCTGTCTACTTCCTCGCCCAATTCGATGTCGATGCAGCCAAATTCTGGATTTACACGTTGCTGGTGTACACGGCGACCTTCTGTCTGACGACGATGTACCGCATGTTTGCATCCTTATCATCCACAGTCGATGATGCTGTCCGGTTTGTCGGTGTTGGTATGTACCTGATGCCGTCCCCATTGTCAAAGTCCAATACTAACTACACTTCCAGTTCTTAACATCATGTTCATCTTCACTGGCTACGTGATTCCGAAGCCGGCGCTTCTTAATGACGCCATTTGGTTTGGTTGGCTCTACTACATCAATCCGGTAGCCTACGGATTTGAAGCACTGCAGACTAACGAGTTCTTTGGCCGAGAGCTGCAGTGCAGCGAGTCTCAGCTTGTCCCTAGGGGGCCTGGCTCAGATCCCAACTATCAAGGATGCAGTCTTCCCGGCTCAACTCTCGGCAGCACTATTGTCAGCGGTCCGGCGTACATGCAAGCCTCATTTGAATAGTGAGTCTCACCCTCACTATCCAGAGTCGAAAGAATTCAGCTCACTAACACTCTCCAGTTCGAGGTCCAATCTCTGGCGCAACTTCGGCATCATGCTAGCTTTCACTGTCTTTTATCTCGCGATTACAGTCGTTGCTGTGGATACGATCAGATTCAAGGGCTCCGGTGCGCAATCACTCATCTTTGCAAAGCAGCCAAGCACCAAGTCGAAGGAGGAGAAGAAAAGGGGCAACATGGCGGAGGAGACCTTTGAGCCGATCGGTGACGGAAAGAGCATCTTCACTTTCAAGAATATCAACTACACGGTCCCCTACGGCAACGGTGAGCTGCAGCTTCTCAATGGTGTCTGCGGCTACGCCCGCCCAGGAAAGATGATTGCGCTCATGGGAAGCTCTGGCGCTGGCAAGACGACGCTTCTGAACACGATTGCGCAACGACAGAAAGTTGGAGTTGTCTCCGGGGAGATGTTGATCAACGGATCGCCTCTTGGGGCCGAGTTCCAGCGAGGCACGGGCTTCTGCGAACAACGGGATATTCACGAAGGCACGGCAACCATTCGAGAGGCATTGGAGTTCTCAGCTCTCCTCCGACAAGAAAGGACCATCCCGCGGGCCGACAAGATTGCCTACGTGGATCGCATCATCCACCTCCTCGAGTTGAGCGAGCTGGAGGATGCGTTGATCTCTTCATTGACTGTGGAACAGAGGAAGAGAGTGACAATTGGCGTCGAACTTGCCGCCAAGCCCAGTCTACTTCTCTTCTTGGACGAGCCAACTAGTGGCTTGGACAGTCAGTCCGCACACTCTATCGTCCGATTCCTGCGAAAGCTTTGCGATGCTGGACAAGCTATCATCTGCACCATCCACCAGCCGTCCTCGGATCTCATTGAGCAGTTCGACATGATTCTTGCCCTCAACCGCGGCGGTAACACATTTTACTTCGGACCCGTCGGCACCAACGGCTCTGTTGTGGTGGACTACTTCGCGCAGCGAGGCTTCCCTTGCCCTCCTAGCAGAAACGTCGCAGAGTTCATTCTGGAAACGGCGTCAAGGCCATCGGTAAAAGATGGCAAGCGCGTTGACTGGAACCAAGAATGGCTCAACTCGCATGAGCACAAAGCCATTGTCGCAGAGATTGACGAAATCATGGCTGCCAGACAAAGCCCTTCGACGACATCCTCAGCTCCGACCGAGTTCGCTTCTTCCACAATGTATCAGTGCCTCCTTCTTACCAAGCGCATGTTCGTGCAGCATTGGCGGGAACCTCAGTACATGTACAGCAGAGTATTCGTGCATACCATAATGGGCATCTTCAACGGATTTGTAAGTCATCTGCATCGATCTGAGGCATGGGTGTTGAATGCTGATATATATACACAGACTTTCTGGATGCTAGGCAATGACATCGCGAGCATGCAAAACCGCATGTTCTCTGCTATCATTCTTATCTTCTTCGTGCCCCCCACAGTCGTTAACTCAGTCGTCCTGAAGTTCTTCCAGAACAGAGACCTCTGGGAAGACCGCGAGCTGCCGAGTCGCACGTATGGCTGGGTTGCATTCTGCACAGCGAACGTTGTCTGTGAGATCCCCATGGCCATTGCCTCTGCGACTATCTACTGGCTTCTGTGGTACTTCCCAGTTGGCTTCCCAGCAACTGCTTCCATCTCAGGGTATACATATCTCATGGTGCTTGTCTGGTCGCTGTTCCAGTCAAGCTGGGGACAATGGATCTCAGCTTTCGGGCCGTCGTACTCAACAGTGTCTAACGTGAGTGTAGATATCCGAAACGATTCAAGTACGTTGCGCTAATTATACGACAGATCCTTCCCTTCTTCTTCGTCATGGTTGCCCTTTTCAACGGCATCCTGGTGCCATACGATTCCATCCCAGAATTTTGGCGGTACTGGATGTACTACATCGTGAGTCCCTTGAATCTTGTTCCACGAAGAAGTCCAATTCTGACCTATGATCTAGAATCCGACGACTTGGTTCACTCGCGGTGTTCTCTCTGCCGTGCTTCCCCCGGCTGCCGTTCAATGTGCATCTGCGGAATTCGCACGCTTTAACCCGCCGCCCGGGTCAACCTGTGGTGAGTATGCGAACAACTTCGTGACACAAGTTGCCGGCACCGGGTACCTCGAGAACCCCAATGCGACTTCGAACTGCGGCTACTGCCCCTACAACAACGGCGGAGAGTACATGAGAACACTCAACGTCTTCCTGACGGACAAGTGGCCCTCATTTGGCATCTTGATTGCGTTCGCGGTGGCCAATTGGGCTTTAGTTTACTTCTTTGTATACACGGTTAGGATTCGAAGATGGACTTTTGGGGTGGCGACCGTGGCAAAGGCATTGTCGGGCATCGTTGCGAAGGTCAGGGGCGGGAAGCAGAAGGAAGCGGAGCACGTTTGATTGCGTCTCCATTGCTTGTTAAGCGGGACGCAGTCGGCACTCGTCAACAAATCACACCGAGCGGGGCTCAGCCCCGTTACTCCCCTTGGTGTAGTTGGTTCATCACGTTCGACTGTAATGGTATATCCACATCCATCGAAAGGTCTCTAGTTCGATTCTGGAAGGGGAGAACCTCTCTTTTTGCGTTGCGGCCGCACTTTAGAACCATTTACTGTGATGCTCTGGTCTAGGTAGAGCACCTGCGACGGGCCTGAATCATGGCATTCTAACTCAAACCCCTGCTCTCTTGTCTCCTAGACCTAACATCACCTTCACATTTCTTTGCTCGATGATACCTGACTATCTACAAACCGCCCTTTCCTCTCAAGTCGGTCTATTCGCAATCTGCGCTAGCCACAATGTCCAACTCGTTTGGCGGGATCTCGATTGCGCACTTCCCATCCGCATTGCATGTTCCCTTCTGCTGCAGATTCGCAATGCTCCCCGTGCATGGCTGTCCTTGCTTGCCGCTCGCTTGCGTGCTGCCCCCGTTTCCTCTAGCAGGTGCTACGTCCCGGTTCAATCAGTAATGGCGCTCAACAACTAAATGTGTGCAGCTATGGGCAGCTCCTTACAGGCGAGAGTCTGGCTGGCCATGACGGCAACGAGAAGAGCGGTAACGGAGGAGAACTGCATATTGACGAAGGGTTGTGTATTGAACGTGTTATGCCAGATAACAATTTGACTGAATAAGGTTGCGTCACGGTTGCTGTGAGGAAGCCTAGAATAAGATTGCTGGTCTTAGGCTTCGGGTGGGAGCCGGCAACCTCTTAAATGGCGAAGCAGAAGTCAAGCTCACAGCTGTCAACTAATATGACGGGCACAACCAAACTTGCGCGTCTATTATCAGATGGCATTTTGACAGTTTCTCATGCATCTCAGCTCAAGGTCTGGGTTTCCTATTCATTCCCTTCATATTGACTTGGTTCAACGTTTGATCGGGTCGAAGTCCAGTCCGACTGCCCACATACGTTACGACTTGCCACCAGAGTAGCAAGCTCCGCACTGAAGCCTCGGCAGCTAAATTCCTAAATAGGTTCACTCGATAGACCGAGTCATCATCTGATGAGACATGTCACGGAAGTTTCAAACGTTCTTATAGGAGCAGCTTAATATTGTAGCATGGTAGCACACGGTAGGAGGCAGCTCTGGTACACACCTCTTCACTGGAATGACCGTCGCCAGGCCCGTGCAAGTCACTCGACCCAACCTCGCTTATGTGGATTGTCTCATGAGTACCCAAGTGTCATTGTGTAGTTGTTATTGACCGGGAACAGCATAAAACCTCGCGTTTCATGGGTTATCTATCAACCGATCACTCGGAAAAGTTACTACAGTAACAGGGCGTCTGTACACAAATTCGGTCGGCTGCAAGCACTCAGTCTACAGCGGTCTTATGGAATCGTATGAATGGCATATTACTCTCGCAGTAACCGTCAAGATAGTGTTGCAGCCTAACAGTCTGAAGAAGATCTTCAAAAACATCTTGAAGGATTAGGCCTGGATAATTACTGTTGAAAGTAATAACGAAAAATCCTACACTCTTATATGTTCCCCGTTATTAGGACTACCTAGAACTAGCTAAGCTAGGTTACCTAAGGGAGGTAATAAAAGAGCTATAAAGTTATATATAGGTAGTAGGTTATATATATCTAGGATTTAGAGAGGGTAGATTCCAGTAATCTATTTTCTTAACCCTTACTACAGCCCATCTCTAAAGAGCCTTCACTCTGTGTTACACACCTATTAACACCTATTTAACCAACTTTAGTGAAATAAAATTGCATTCTATAGGTCTCTCTACGTCCCTCCCGAGTCACTGAAGCAAGATGCAACAATAAATATTGCTCCGATCCGGGTTATTGAGCATGGTCCTAATATATGATGATGGATCTGATCTACCTATATGAAAATATGATTCGAAGCACCGCCTGAACACGACGTCGCGTGTCACTTCGATCCAAAAACTGCCTTGCAGTATGGACCGACGAACCCCGCAGACTGGTCCTCCAATGGCTGCAAAGGTCGGTATCGTCAAAGGGGGTTTGGGAGCTGTGTTTTGTCTCGATACTGATGATCTTAGTAGTCGCTGCGCTGGGAGTATGGAAAGGTCAGGATTTGCGATGGTTGTTATGTTAGATGTTGAGGACCAGGACGCTGCATGGCTTCTTCTCAAGATAGATCTCATTTGCTTCTTAGCCGCTCGTGGACATCGATGCCTGAGCGAGAAGCATGCATGGAGGATCTCCCCATCTGTGGCTGAGAGTGAGGTACCTGGTACATGGTGGCATTGCCTGTGCCGTGACAATTCGAATTCCGTGAGAATCTTCCATCCTGACTCCTGAGCTGATCGAAATCCGACTGGTCCCTCTCCTCTCCTGGTCATGCGGCTATGCACCCCGGTAACTGGAGCAACATATATCAGTCGTGAAGGATGCCTGCCTGATCCTTTGGGATTGGATTAGCGTACTTACCATGAGACGGTAGATAGTCTTTAAGCTAAGGTAGCATGCGGTTGAGTGTTTTCAGAGGCCATGTCTAAGGGGACCGAAGAATTCGAACGATTCCATGTCCAGCTATACTGCATATCAGCTTGGTCATTCTGTCTTAGGGCCACAGATAACCGCCCTGCATCCTTCAGCATACAGAATATAGGAGGACGAGGAATCAGGAACTATTTTAGCGTCGCATCAAGCGGAGGCGAAGGACGAAGTCAGCTTATGCAACTTGCCCACGCTGCAGAATGAAGCGATTCGCATTGGTTCGGCAAAAGTTCGCCGAGAGTAAGCTTAGTTGTGCCCACCCAAGTTACCGGCTCTGGAATACTGCTCGCCATCATGAACATGGATATCCAGTTGACGGACGTGATTTGGAACTTCGGTTCTTCTCCTGCTTATGCTGTGACTACGGTTACATTCAACGTGAGCGATGTAAATTAAGCTGATGTAGATCGATTCTAGAAACTGCCCTTTCGTCGGACGAAGTTTCCGTGTCAACACCTGCCGTGGCTGCAAAGGAATGGCAAAAATGAAAGCGATCCGAGTATGACAGGACTCGAACCTGCAACCACGGCCAACTTGGTAATGAGAGTACCGGAAGACCGCACGCTAGCCATTGCGCCACATACCCGAAGGTGGATCGATTTTCGAGGCACGCAGTTTGTACCTAATACAGCTACTCCACTCCTGATCACGGAGATCAGTATCCAGTATTCGGCGTGGGGCTGTTTCGCGATGGTCGCATTGATAGCTTCAGACGTTGCCATACCTACCTTTAGTGTAGTTGGGACAACTTGATTACACGTGCATTCGGAGTCTGACGCACATCCGAGAACGAAAACTAACTTGTTTTGTGATGAATGAAAAGAATTGAACTGAATTGCTCATCGCTATGTCTAATGCCCCTTATCCCAAAACTCAACGCCGTTCGCTTTTGGTCGTCCGTTGACTTTGACCAAGCCATGCAGTCTGTTCGTCCAATCGGCCGTAGTGCGCATCCACAATCTCCTGGTCCAAATAATTCAGCCGGTGCCCACAGCGTGTCCACTTCACGTCATGTGCCGTCGCCGAGTCGTCACAGCACCCTCCCCAGCAGTCCCCAATGCGGTCGATGAGCGACTGGAACGGAGCGCTCTCGCTGCGTCGGCTGCGGTCGATGATGTTCAACATAGTCGGGATCGCAACCTCGTGAAACAAGTCCGCGCAGCCGTAAACGTAAGAGAGGAAGATGAAGTCGGCGAAGAAGCGGCGGGGGATGTAGTAGATATCCGACCAGCCCACGCAGAACTCATCCTCAACAACGTCGTAGCCGCGGTTCATTCGAATGATCTCGCCGTTGACGGTGACCGCCTTCTCGTTCCACTTGTGGTACCATCCCCACCATTGGGGAAACTTCTGCCAGTCGTTCATGCACATGTACCGGGGCCCATCACCCTCGAACTGGCGCGTGTTATGCGACGTCGGGTACCAGATGGACTGGCGGTTCTCGTCGACCCAGCCCATCGGATCGATCCAGGAGTCGAAATGGAAGTACATCAGCCCCTCGATATCAGGCTGCTCGTCCAGGATGAGCTTCATCGTATGCGCCACTTGCATATAAATGGTCTCGTGACGGTCGTATTGCGAATGCGTGAGGTTGTGGTAGCTCTTCGGCTTGTCCTCCATGACTTCCGGCATGGAAATGTGGACAGTGTGGAAGAATGGCTTGTACTTCATGATCAGAGGTACGCGTTCCATGCGTTTCGCGTTCCAGCGAACCATGGCCAAAGTATTGCTGAAAGGCGAGGCGGTAAGGTTTCCTTCCCCAGCTTGAATTTGGAAAGGCTCCTTCTTGTCCGTGAAAGGCCGGATCATGTTCGCCGGCGGGGTCAAGCAGTGGCCATCGGTATCGTCCCTCATGACCAGTCGGTATTCTGGCGTGTGCGGGGGCTCGGCGATGGTTGCGAATGGTACGATGCCAGCGCCGATGAAGCTGGCCAATGTAAGAAGACTAAACTTCAGCTTCTGGTATAATGTGAGCGGACTGATCATCATGCAGCATCATTCCGTTACTAGAATAACAAACCTTTGAGGTGCCTACAGAGTAAGCTGGTGCTCTGTCCTCAGTTGGTGTCGGCGCACTGTAGTCTTTGAGGGGACTGAATTTCAGGTACGCAAGCGAGGCAATGAAGATAAGCGCCGTGCCGGGAATGATAAAGTAGCTGTATCTGACTGGCGTGTAGCTCATTGAAGCCAACAGTAAGATAATTGTAGTGGCGTCGGTAGTGAACCATCTGGCCCATGAGTCAATGTCTACCAAAATGAGGTTAGCAATGATCGCAATCCTCAGATACCAGATTAAAGCGCAACATACCCTTGGAGGCTACAGTAGAGATCATGCCTAACAGTGTTAACATGATAACAACTGAAATGCCTCTGTTGTTGTAACCGTCGAAGAAACCTGGCTCCATCACGTTGGCATAGCGTACAAGCGCATGCGCGAACAGGTTGAAAACAACACCAAATGCGCCCAGGATCATGTTGGATGCATTGGAGCCTAGGTCGGTGTTCTTGAGCAACTTTTCTCCATAGATGTCGGACAAGGAGCTGGAGGCGGACTGCGCTACGAAGGTGAAGTAGAGGTGCAACTGGTATGTTGAAGCTCTCGTGCGATGTTGCGGGTAAAACTGCGATAGGACCAAGCCAGAGGTCTTGAATAGTTAGCAGTAGTTATGCCGGTAGAACCCGAACGCACATACCTGGATCAGAAATGCCATCCACCTGGTCTTGGGCCCTCTCAATCCAAAGGCTGGTGTCGCGAAGAGAGCGGCGCCAATTGCAATGCCGCTCTTCATCAGTTGAACAGTCCCCGGGTCGGCGACCAGATAGTTGAGGAACAACTGGTTGACAGAGATGTCGCGTTAGCTTGGTTCATGCGCAACACATGCATGGTGAGTAGAGCTCTTCCAATCATACCAAGTTGTTGGCAATCATCTGCAGCAGCGCGATCCTCGCAAAAGCAAACCTGATCTCCGAGCCCGCATCTCCGCAAACGAACCGCCACAGCGACCTTACACCTCCAATCTTTTCATGCGTTGAAACTTTCTCGATGTTGTATTCGAGCGACGACCGTCCGCTTTCATAGTTATCGAGATCCAGCTCCTCCGATTCGCCGAGCGAAGAATACTCGGTGCCGTTCGCGGCTCGTTTGCGCACTTCGCGCTTGAAGAGGATCGTCGAGACCAAAAACCGCAAGAACTCGGAAATCGTCAGGGCTGCAGTCGGAGAGAAGTTGAATTGTCCTCGTTCGCGGGCGTCGAAGATGTTTGCCGCCGAGCCGGCTTGGAAGAGGACAAGCCCGAGCGCTGTGAGACACGGGACGAGCCCGGAGCCGGAACCGGTGAACGCCAGTGCCCGGCGCAAAGTCGACCGGACCGCCATGGCGCAAAGCGAAGGAAGTCTGCGAAGGGCGACGACGCGTAGGAGGTTGTTTTCTCGGCTGACCGTCGCTTCTCGGTGTCGCAGAGAGGTCTATCTGCGCAGGTGAGGGATCATGTTTTCGCAGAATCGATCCAGGTCGAGTCGCTGGCACGGAAAGGAAAAGGACAGACCGCTTGGCAGCAACCTACGAGTCGCGGCGGGGGGGGGGGGGGGGGG